>JALPQI010002385.1:0-101378 GCA_025490895.1 Thaumatotibia leucotreta
CATACCTAAATAAAAAAAAATCTTAGGACATCTTACACAAATTTATATAATAGATAGATACATAAATATAGAAATTATAGATATTTAAATACATAGACAGACATGACCAAGGAACAAAACATTTGTGATAAATAAATACACAATTCATGCTCTCGCCGGGATTCGAACCCGGAACCTCCAGTTTCGTAGGCAGGGTCACTACCAACTAGGCTACGGAGGCTGACAAATGGAGGCTACATATTTTACACTTTCGGGGTAGTTAAATATCTAGACTAAGTGACAGTGTACAAATGTCAAGTTGACAAAAGTGCAAAATAGAGCCTTGTATTAATGGAACAGCGATATACGTAGCTTTGTCGTTATAGCACTACCACATCTGTTAAAATCAATCAGGAAAAATAATTTCGGCATCACTGACAAGGAAAGTGAAAAGCTTCCATTTATTACACGCATCGCGTGAAAAAAGAGCCACAAAAACGGTCCAAAACGTCAACCTACATCGTTTCGTCGAAAGCCACAAATTTAAGGAATCTTTTCGACACCCTAATAGCAAAGACACTGAGTCTATAATCCCTCGACTCACTTGTATAGGCTTCGTGGTTCTTCTAAACGCGAGAATTTTTAATAAAACCAATTAATTTTGTCCCTTTCATGGGACAACGGTTTCATCGCCAATCTTACATCGGTCGATTCTGATTAATTCATTCTCACAAGGTTGCATGTCACTTAACTTTATATTACAAATACTATCTTTATCTCGTAAACTTTAGGTTGGATTTTCAACAAACGCAATATTGCCTTACGATATTTGGGTAATTACCACGAATTCAGCTTACATTTAACTTGACAGCGGATCGAAGCGATACTATGGTTATTAGATTTTTCTAAAGCACAAGATGTCAAGTGATTTATTTATGAGTTTTTTATTTTGGAAACTGAATTGGGTTCATTTCCGGTGCTAAACTTAAGGGCTTCAGATAAATGATGTGAGAGCATGCGATAAAACCTTAACAATCGAAAAATGGTAAAAACTTCTACAAAATAGATAAAATAAATACGAGAAGTTTTTGAGCTAGATAAAATATAGTCCACAGTTTAGGGAATTGTATTTCTTAATAAATTAAATAAAAATATATAGAAATAACAATTATTTATGTGGCTGGTGTACAAGGGTGAAGACACATTTATCAGCATGCGTACGCATTTTGTCTAAGTAATAAAATTAGCCTTTTAGTATGAAACGTGTAAGCATACGTGTGTGACTTTATGAAGCTAACCGCATAAGAGTGATAATGCCTTATTATGCACAGTCGCATACATAACTTTATTCAAGACAGCAAAAAATCTAGTTGGCGGCTGAATACCAAGCCGTCGTATGCAAACTCTTCTGCTCATAATCACCAAATTAAAAATTTAAAAAACTGACTTCAACCGGTTTCTCCAAGATTCCCGATTTGTTTCCATCATTGGTTTCCTCAAATCCTACTTTCTGAATGCAAATTCTTCTAAATGAATGAAAATTACCAAAAGCGCCATACATGTACCTATAACATTTGAAGAGATCCCTCGATTTCTCCAGGATCCCATCATCAGACCCCAACTTGGTGCCAATGGGACCATCTCGGGGTAATACACGTTCGATCACAAAAATAAATTTTAGAATCGGTTCACTATTCTCGGAGATATCAGGTAACATACATACAACAAAAAAAAAAAGAAAATTCAGTCGAATTGAGAACCTCCTCCTTTTTTTGAAGTCGGTTAAAAATACCAGTGCATAATATTGTATGAAAATCTATAAGAACATAGGTTGTGGATGTTCTAATGAAACTTATTATTCTATCTCACAGACAATGTATAAGATGTAATAGTTACCATTAAATTTAAAGTGTCAGGTCTATTTTACGGAATATAATGTTGGAAGAGTAAAGTATAAATATCGAAGAATATCGAATAGCTATTTGGTTGTGACACTTGTGAAAAACAAAGTTGTAATATACTCGTAATCACTTGGCGATAAAGAAAGAAAAAAGAACATACCTATAATGTATTCATGACAAGCACAGTAAACAGAGACACAATTACCAAATAAGAACATAAACTGCTTATACTTGTCCTGTTATGCTTGTTATATTTTCCACGAATAAATTATTTGTATTTGTATTTGTATATTTTAAAGACAAACGAGTCTTAAATAAATAAATAAATAAATATCTTGGGACATCTTACACAAATCAACCTAGTCCCACGGTAAGCTCAATTAAGGCTTGTGTTGTGGGCACCAAGCGACGATTTATATAATAGATAGATACGTATAGATACTTAGATACATAGACAGCCATGACCAAGGAACAAACATTTGTGATAAATAAATACACAAAGAATGCCCTCGCCGGGATTCGAACCCGGAACCTCCAGCTTCGTAGGCAGGGTCACTACCAACTAGGCTACGGAGGAGTCTTAATCGCGTAAACTTATACGTTTAATTAAATCCTGATGTTTCGGGCATAACGTTACAACCGTGATCGCAGGCAGACTGGCGACAGAATGGAGGTATCAACACCTTCGAGCTGCGCGGGTTTTTCGAACTACCCGCACTTGATCTTGATTATTCACTTCTAGACTAGGGTTGTCACAAGGCCTACACAATACTCACAACATCCAATGGCTTTAAAATTGATGTTTCACACGCTTATATTTGTAAATCACGGGATTCCACGCGGACGAGATACCTTGCCCCATCATTTAAAATATGAGTAATAATCGTGAAAGTTTAAACCAATATAATATATTAGTATAACGACTGCTTGCCACAAAAGGGTCACAACTCAGCATGTCTTTGTCATTGTCTTTTTGTTGTTAGTATGTGATGCATAGAGTGCTGTACACAGATGTCATATATACCATAGATCAAACAAACGTATCTACTTAGCGTGTCAAATGAACTCAGTGAAATCCACTGAGTTGTCCGTCTTTAATCGCAGCTTGCAGCTTTCGGGCGTCAAATTTTGTAAGTTGAATTGAACAAAAACATTAATGATGCCTCCTTAAGTAATATTAATTGCAACAACACAAAAAAATATGAATACTCAAGGGCCTGAGACATATTTAAAATCACAGGCAAGTAACAACTTCAGTACGAAATTTGACACGCTCGGCCGCCATACAAATGAATGAACTTGTTTCTTCTATCCAAATCTAATTATGTGGTGCTGTAGGTATGATGATTCGATTCTGTATTTAATCGAAAAGGTATATAAAATACTGTTAACACAAACTGTGTAGACACAAAACGAAAAATCCTTAAAATTGAGCATCTTCCTTAAGAAATCCGGTAGAAGTAGAAACAAGCAAGTTCCGGTGCGTCCCTGTACAAGAACCCTGTCAAGGGTATACATATGTATACACTTTTTTGCTTATGTCTGGAGCATAAGGTCTATAATGGTATATATATTTATGCCCTTGAGTGTACACATCAAAGAGTTGCCTACATCAGGGCAATCCAGCGTGACGCACCCTCTAATGACCAATGATTACTCGCCCTACATGCTGTACCCACATTTCACATATTGTACGATGTACTTACATGCTGAGGCACGAATTTCGGAATACCTACTTAAATAAAATTCGTATTGTTAGGTACCTAACAGTTATAAAGTAGGTATTATTTGGTTTTACTTTGTTATTTATTACTAGATGCTATATCGGTTCACTGTAATTGAAGTGTAAATAATCTCAATGTGTTTTTATATTGAAATAACAATCATGTTACAAATATAAAAAATACTTTTCCTAACTAGTGCGCAAAAACGAACTTTGCGCACGCTTCGCGTGCGGTAATTTCTCTCTTTGACGCACTTGTTATGAAAAAACCGTATCACACGTGCAATAGTAGATTGTACAGCAAGGGCATAAAGTGACCCAATTTTAACCGAGGCAATGTTTTGGTCTGAGCGAAGCTTTTCACTTCGTTTGCGAGGAAAGTAAAACACATTTTCACTGCAATTTACACAACGGAGTTGTCATAAAGCGAAAGAAGAAAAATATATAACCAATACACGCCAAATCCTTTTTTATTTATTTTTTATTTTCAACCTGTGTTGAGTTGAGAGTTTCAGTTGCTCCGTTTTCTGCCAAGTCAAACATTTCGGAGCATTTTTTAACGATAATCGATATCTATTTAATGTGATTTACTAAATTTAATGACAGAAAATACATAATTATAATATTGTAAATTATAAATATTAGATGTCATATACCAAAGAAAAACGACCAAGATCACCTATCTTGGTCGTTTTTCTTTGGTATATGACATCTAATATTTATAATTTATATAGTATTAAGTAGTGTGACTACTGGAGAAAAATTAAAAATACAAATCAAAATATTTAGTTAATAAATAATTTGATTTGTGTTTTCACAATACGTATATGTTCTATAATATTGTACTTAATGTAAATTAAATAATATAACAAGTTTTGTCAGCTATACTATTTTATTGCTCAATAAAATTGTGCAATGTTTTAACTGTTTGGCTGTTGGGACCGATTACCTTAGCCTTAGAAAAAAAAACTTTTATGCTCTAGACCATATAATGCGATTTTATGTCGTCTACGCACGACATAAAGGTGCACTTTTGAGCATGAGAAGTAAAAAAACCTTTTTTAAACTCGAGTGATTGTCGCCCTCGTTTCACTCTAGCTCCAACTTTCAGCCTCGCCGAAAAAAAGTTTTCCCGCATTAGTTAGGAAATGTACTATTTTAGTACCGATGGTGCCTTTTTTAGGCGCTAGTGCGAGAAGTAGCTTATTTTACGTCAGGTCCAAAACTTCAGAGGGCAATCTGTACTAAAAAACGTCGTACGAGACACGTGCAAAAATAAAATTCGTAACTCGTGTCGATTTAAAACATCGCCACTCGTTTCGAATTTCAAGTTTTTCGCACTTTTGTCATAATGTACTATTACACATGTTTTTTAGGTAGTAAAGTTCCTTCGAGGTAAATCTCACGCGAAGCACAGTATATTGTGAAAACGGATCATAGATATTAATGATAATGACGTATGGCTATTAAGTGTTTTAATAATTCAAATTTATTGAATATCAAAAGCAAGGTGAAAAACGCTGCGACCATTATACAGTGTGTTACCATGACCCAGGCTTTTACGAAAATGGGTAATAATACGCATTACTGGCAATCGTTTTCAAGTATTAAGAGTTGACAAAATTTGTCACTCGTTTTCAAGTATTAAGAGTTGACAAAATTTGTCAACTCTTAATACTTGAAAACGATTGCCAGTAATGCGTATTATTACCCATTTTTGTAAAAGCCTGGGTCATGGTAACACACTGTATAATGGTCGCAGCGTTTTTCACCTTGCTTTTGATATTCAATAAATTTGAATTATTAATATTTAAATTAACTGTACAATTATTTTTATTTCGTTCGAACGAGCAATGCAACGCGTGTACTGCTTAGTTGTCAAACGTTGCGAGTGGCTGCGATCTGTCATTGTCAAGTGCCAATTAACGATTTATTTTGAAGTACATTGCTTCTCAATTAACTTTTCTTAGAAAGTTAATTACTTTTAAAATTAGGATTTTTAAACAAATAATGCACATGGTTTGGCTAAGAATCTGCATCTCAATCCTCGGTTCAAATAAAATCCTGCATCATGTTAACACACTGTATAACATGGACGTCTAACGCCAGCTCAAAACGGGCCCCAAAACCAATTGTTCAATTGTGCCAAGATGGGCAGGACATAGCGCTTTTCTAAACACCGCGCATATTTCGGCGCAACATCTTTGACATATGTTTACAGAATGTAGCCAATCAAAACTTTGATGGACCAATGGCGTGCGGCTTCCATGTTTTATTTGTTCGTAGGAAAAACGACTTTAAAACGAATCATTTTTTTTCCACCTGTATCTGACGGCCACTAAGGGCCTACCGCGAATGTTAAAAATCATATATTTTGAACATCTGCCTCTGTCACTCTAATTAACGCATAGCTAGAATAACAGAGACATAATATGCTCGAAAATGACGATTTTCATGTTCGCGGTCTCTGCGGTAGCACCACGCGTTTCATTTTACACCCTTCTGGGTTTTAATAATAAGGATCAACAGGAAATTAAATAGCCCGTTTTATGTAAAAGGATTACGCGGTTTCATTTCAACGTCGTTGGTTGAATTTAATTAAACTTATTCATTGCGCGGAAACTACATATTAGTGTAACAAGTAAAGCACACGCTTGGGTAATTTTCCGCAATCATAGTTTCATTTCAGCACAGGTGTTACCAGGAACCTGTATTTATTAAGGGGCATGTCGGTTTACTTGAATAAGTAAAATATTTTCATTCGGAAACAGCGGTAAGTAGACGTGCGCTGGGAGCATGAACTGAAAATATTCCGTATTTTGAAAAAAAGGTGTCGGTTTCCACAGTTTTAACTATAGATTTTCAAAAAAGCCTACTTATATGCTGCTTAAATTTTAGAATTTTGGTGAAGTGTAAATTTTTGATATGTATGTGATCAGCGAAAGTTGTTGCTACATCGCAGTTCCTACTCGTATTTAAAACAAGATGGACACGTATATGGATATACATACATGGGCATGAAATTCCCTGTTAATTACAGAAGTTTCTTAATATCTTTCAATTCAATTGATTTTAGAACCACAAAAAAAAACAATTTCAAAATTGTATACTATCTTAATTTCTAAAACTACTTCAAAGCTAACTTTCGTATGCAGAAATGTCAAGCATATCTATTAAAACATGACTTTGACGGCCGTTTCATGATGTCAAATTGTGATGGAACAAATCAGTAGCCGTTTTCAAGTATTGATGGTAGGTATACATTAATCACGCTGTCAATTTGGTAGAATAAAATAAAAAAATATATATATTAATATTATCTTTACTCCTAAATAAACTCGGGATGTTTATTTTTATTTTTGTGTAATCCTAGTGTGGTGTATCGTTGGTATTTTAAAAAGAATAAGGGTCTTAAAAGAAAGTTTTTCCTAAAGTCAACATTTTCGAAGATAACTGCTTCAGATTAAAAAAAAACCGGCCAAGTGCGAGTCGGACTCGCGCGCGAAGGATTCCGTATCATTATCAATTTATTATTAAAAAAATACAGTTAAATCAACCTACCTTAAAAACTATAGGAGAGAATTAATTCACACCAAAAATCGTTGATAATATCTTGGGACATCTTACACAAATCGACCTAGTCCCACGGTAAGCTCAATTAAGGCTTGTGATGTGGGTACCAGGCGACGATATATATAATAGATAGATACATATAGATACTTAAATACATATACAGCCATGACCAAGGAACAAACATTTGTGATAAATAAATACACAAAGAATGCCCTCGCCGGGATTCGAACCCGGAACCTCCAGCTTCGTAGGCAGGGTCACTACCAACTAGGCTACGGAGGCTGACAAATGATAGAGTTTATTAATGTGCATAATATATATTTTTTTATAATTTTATATCGCGTAGTTTAAAACATAGAGGGGGGGATACATTTTTAATTCAGACTTTAAGAGCTGATATCTCGAAAACGATTTGCTTAAATGAAAATAAGATTTACAAACCTTAATATTATCATTTTCAAAGGAGTCTGTATTAATTCGCATAATTTATTACGCATACTTCAAATTGGCATAGCGTTGTTAAGCATACTATTCAAGTGGCATAAGCATAATTTCGCATAAACGATTACGCATAATGTATTTACGTATAACGTAAACTATCATAACGATGATTTGGAATAATTTGGATGAGCATAATACTAATTGGTATACATAATGAAAGTTATAAAATATAATAAATAAAATAATAATGACCGATCATAGATTGCGTAGCGAAACCGATGCTATATACCTAATATTTCTGCCAAGTTACTGGCGATTAGTACGTATTAATAATATTATTATATGTATACTATATATTGCTTCCAATTTAAAACTAGATTAGACTTTTTTTTACTTGTGTGTTGTGCGTAAGGTATAACAGTCAATGTTTAGGTCTTGACATATTTTATTGACTGACATACATGTATACCTACTTACATTTTTATAGTAAATATTGATTATTTTATGAAATAAAACTATGAAAACGGATAAACTCGCGTATTAACTAATTTTAACTTCATTCCGACGTTTCGAACACTTTACAGGGTTCGTGGTCTGCGGATGTCATCCGCAGACCTATAATTAGCTAATATACGCGAGTTTATCCGTTTTCATAGTTTTACTTCATGTGTAATCCTCGCGCTAACCGAAGAAAATATTATTGATTATTTTAATTACTACACACATTTTTATCCTAGCAATTTAAAATATTTTATACGGGATACAGTTATCGTTTTGTGATCGCAAAAATCATGGTATAGGTAAATAGGTTCCCTAGATCCTATTTTAAGCATCATTAAAATATACGCCCGTATTAAATAGGTACACACTCTGTACTGTGCGCCTCATGCGCCTACCAAGATGTGATTTCTTTACTAATAAAATTGATTATTAAATACGTAATGTTTTATTTAATTGATTGTATCTGACGTGTTCATTAGGATGTGTAGGAGATATCGACGAAAGCTAGGCTTCAACTTCGCTTCGTCGCTCCTGCTTATTAGTCTTTTGAACTTAACCTTACTGTCTTGGTTTTAGCCTGATCTGCCTCATTCGCTTGATTTCTAAGATTATGCTAATCCATATTAGGACGAATAAAGTTATATTTAATAATGTTATGCATATTTCAATTATGCATAATCAGTAATATACGTATTAAGCATTATTGAATTTTATTATTTTGCCTATTCAATATTATGCTTAATTATTTATGCCAAATCCGTTATGCGAATTCATATTAGGACTATTAATATTAGGTATATTAAAGGGGACCCTTTTCAAAGACCTTTCTATTAATACCCCACACGCTTATATACAACTAAAAAATTTTTTCTATCCCTAAGTTACATGTATGGAGGGCCCCCACCCCAATGGTTTTTTTTACAATTTAGTATCATAATCCTGTAGCGGTTCATACAACACATATCCTTACCAAGTTTCGTTACTGTAGCATTTATAGTTTCCGAGTAAATCGGCTGTGACAGACGGACATGATGAATCTATAAGGGTTCCGTTTTTGCCATTTTGGCTACGGAACCCTAAAAAAGTATGAATAGTGAACTTTTAGAATATTATGAAATAAAAGTATTACAAACAGAATCGGCCCAGCCGTTATGGAATATCTACAGAACCCTTGAAAAGCACGCTGGAAAGTTTTATCTACTTCCATATCATAATTATCCTATTATATATTCAGAACCGGTAATGTAATGACCTATAATAAGAAACCCGTGTCTGTAGCTGTAACAATATTAACATTAAAGTACAGTGCATCATAACATTAACATTAAAGTATCAGTGTCAGTACCATGTTACGTACTGGTACTTCCACCTTACTGTTTATTATAGAATTATAAGTAGGTAAAGGATCACACACTGAAATTTTATTTATTTACAATTGTACATATTAGGTATCAAAATAAAAAACATTGTACCTACATTAATGTTAACATTATAAAGTCAACTTCTTTTTGTTTTTTTTTCAATGGGTACATATTTATTGTAGTATATTCTTACACAAATTGAGTAATTTCAACTGATTTGAACTGTTATATTTAGAGGTATTTTACTTAATAGATATCAATATAAATAAAGGTAAATTATCATTCTATAAACTTATGATACTCGTAAGGTATTTAACGTCGTAACTTATGATATTTGTAAAACAAAATTTAGAACTTTTCCCACCATTTATCAATATAAATGTATATACCTACACATACATGGCTTTGACGTGTCATGGTCATGACTAAATCAATTTTGACATGCCTTATGGCAGAACATATTAAGGATCACCAATGTAAATATTTATAACATCTACTGTAATGCGCCATTTGTTCTTGTGAATAAACTTTTATTCATTCATTCATTCAAGGATGTAGATTAAGTTATGTATGTGACTGTACACATTTAGGCATTAAACACTCGTGTGATCTTATTATGAAGCTCGCCTACGGCTCGTTTCATAAAACCACACTCATGTTTAATGCCTCTTATTATGCGCCAGCCACGTTAATAACTATTAGTTACTAAATTTAGAGTATTATTAGTTACGTAAGTATTTAAATAATCGGTTATACATATCTATTTTATGCCCGGGATTCCTAACCGAGCATTTTGTAGTTATTTGTATGTTTCAGTCTAGACGCATAAACTGTGGCTAATCCTCTGATCTAGCTCTTATCAATTAGAACTTCCCTGGGAGCCGAGTTAATCTCCCCAAATGTATCTATAAATGAATATGAAAAATATATTACCCGACTATACTTAATACACAAATCAACTAAGTCCCACGTTAACAAAAGCTGAATCGTGTAACTTGTAAATGATGATACAGTACATACTTAATAGATATTAGGTACATTATAAACATTGGATGTCATATACCAAAGAAAAAACGACCAAGATGGGTGCGGCGTCCGAGGTGGGGACGTTGGTGATCTTGGTCGTCTATAATTTATATAAGTAGTATTAAGTAGTGTGACTACTGGGGAAAAAATTAAAGCACAAACCCAAATATTTAGTTAATAAATAATTTGATTTGTGTTTTCACAATACGTTCATTAGATATTAGGTACACATTAATCACATTAGAAATAAGCCTAGGTAGCTCGGAAACATTTTTTTTACGATAAACACAAATACCTAAATGTATTTACCTGGATTCGATCATAGAACCTACAGACTAGGCAATAGATCAAATAAAGCAAGCAAATTCAATGTATGCAATTTTCACGATATTTATTTCACACAAAACGACTTCAAAAGACATTCCATTTCCATTTCCGACAACGTAATTACTACAAGCCAAGACTTGAATCGGCAATCTCCGGTTGGCAAGTAGAATGGCTCAGAAATTTTGAATGCGTCTTCTTAAGATAGCTGTGTTATCACCGCAAGTGCGTACTCGTAATTAGCTCAGCACGTGTCGCCAACGCCCCTTAATTCACAACACATTTACTCAAGATTAGGTAAGCAATGTAAAAGTTGCAGACCATTCTCAAAATGTTCGAAAATTACTTGGGATTCTCATGAGACAACTCATTACCTACTAGTTATGAGCTGTCTCATGAGGATCTCAAGTAATTTTCGAACTGCACTTGATCAGTTCGAAGCCCACATGATTGGCGCAACAGTATCTCGCCGCGAGATAGTCTATCCGTCCCTCTTTTGTTAATATCGCTAGTGAAGAACGGCACTTGATCAGTTTGAAGCCCACATGATTGGCGCGACAGTATCTCGCCGCAAGATAGTCTATCCGTCCCTCTTTTGTTAATATCGCAGTGAAGGACGGAACATCTATCTCGCGGCGACATACTGTCGCACCAATCATGTGCTAAGCATATATGCTTATGCTTATTATTTCAGTATGTCGCCGCGAGATAGATTTTCCATTTTTTACTAACTATATGAATAAAAGAGGGATGGCTTGTCTATCTCTCAGCGACATATTGTCGCATTAATCCTGTGCTAAGCCTACAGGGGGCTACCGGGATCTACTAACGCGATTCAGTTTAGGACCTACTCTAAATCGCGATGTGTCAGTTTCATCGAATAACTGTCAAAAACTGGCAAGGCGAACCTAAATTGAATCGCATTTAAGTGATCATGGTAGCCCAGAAGATAGATTATCTTATGCTTGACAGCATCGTGCGGTCTTCTAGGAGCTACTCGTCTCTTTTCGATAATATTAATTCAAAAGAGACGAGTAGCCGCGAGAAGTTTGCGAGATGATTTGAAATCTAGGTACGCAGGCTGACAGTTTACCTTTTGCTTTCGGATATTTTACGATGATGTTTTTGGGTATGAAATTGTCATCCCTGTCAAACCCTTGGTTAATATGAGTAGAAGCGCTTTACATAATTATGTGCCTTGTGAATAATAACCTCAGTTCCTGCGCCTGTCTTCATTAACTTATCGCGAAACCGCAACGGCTTGCTGTTAATTAAGAACAGATTGTTCTGAAATGCGTATGCACAAAAATGTAATTATATCACTCCCTACATAGCTTAGCCAAAATAGTGAGAATACAGGGTGGAAATGAGTAACCCAACAAACTTGTAGGGTAATCATGACTCATGTAATATTTTGTTTTCGCCAGTTCAATCATCTCTATTACATTAAAAAAGAAAGTTAAATCGATTATTCGTGTTAAATCCCCTTCATAGTATATTCCATCTAGACTAGGTAGGTACCTATCGTTTCAGATAAAATTACTCATATATATATTTATTTAAAGATATAAGACGTAAACTGATTAAGATAAAAAAAAGACTCGTAAGGAGGATTGTCACGTTTCGACTAAATAGCCGAATTTAAGCTGACTTGCCCTGTTTTATATCATGTTACTAATGCTGGAGTATCACTGAGTGAGCTGATTAAATTCTACAAAATTATTACATTGCTCTAAAATTCTGAACTACGACTTCATACTTTTCATTATTTTTAATGTCAAAACACGGTACTGAATGCAATCTCCCGAAACATTTCCCAGCTAGTTTTAAAACTGCAAATACAAATCATAATTAACGTCACAAAATGTACAAAATGATAAACTCATTCCGCCACACTGTCGCATACAACGAGATTGCTTTTGTGAGACAGTAAAGGCTTCGTATCGTGTCCTAGTCGGGTCCGCATCGTGACAGAATCGTTTACGGATTATGTAGAATATTGCGGGTGTTTATTACAAGTATAATTCTGTGTGCTTATTTTGAGTTACCGCTGCGTTTTTAACACGAATTTACTTTTTATCCATCTTACTCGTAAGACAGTAAAGGCGTCTTATCGTGTCCTAGCCGAGTCCGCATCGTGACAGAATCGTTTACGTATTATGTAGAATATCGCGGGTGTTTATTACAAGTATAATTCTGTGTGCTTATCACGAGCTGCCGCTGCGTTTTTAACGCGAATTTACTTTCTATCTTTCTCGTGAGACAGTAAAGGCGTCGTATCGTGTCCTAGTCGGGTCCGCATCGTGACATCGTTTACGTATTTTGTAGAATATCGCGTGTGTTTATTACAAGTATAATTCTGTGTGCTTATTACAAGCTACCGCTGCGTTATTAACACGAATTTATTTTCTATCCATCTCAGTCGTGAGACAGTAAAGGCGTCGTGTCGTGTCCTAGCCGGGTTCGCATCGTGTGCGTGGCTTGGGCGTTGTAGCTTATGTACCTAAATGTTATATTAGATGGCACACCGCTTGGTCACGCACGTGCACGCCATGCAACCGGTGTGCCATCTAATATGACATTTACATACAACAAATCCTCCGTAGCCTAGTTGGTAGTGACCCTGCCTACGAAGCTGGAGGTTCCGGGTTCGAATCCCGGCGAGGGCCTTCTTTGTGTATTTATTTATCACAAATGTTTGTTCCTAGGTCATGGCTGTCTATGTATTTAAGTATCTATATGTATCTATCTATTATATATATCGTCGCCTGGTATATACCCACATCACAAGCCTTAATTGAGCTTACCGTGGGACTAGGTCGATTTGTGTAAGATGTCCCAAGATATTTATTTATTTATTTATACGCTGTACCACGCACGCCACGCACACACCCACGAGCACGTCCCGCACACGCGTCTGGAGTGACTTGGCCTTTAATCCATGTCGATAACGCATCAATCAAATTGTGTCCATAGTTATTGCCATACTTGCCGCAAAACTATTTGGCGACTGAGGACATACTGCTGTCTCTCTCATTCTGACTCGGAACTAACAAGTGTAACGTAGATAGCAAGACGCCTTCAGACAACAGATTGTTTTGCAGCAGGTATAATTGTCTACGTTTAAAAAAAAAACATAAGTAGAATGGTGTTAGCATTTAAACACTTTCAGTTTTGTTCCCAGAAATTTGATTAAGTGGCCAATTTGATAAAACTGATTTGATAAATCTCATAAGCGGAGCAAGTATAAAAGAAGGAAGATAAAAGTTTTTCGTTCATTTTAACTGATTGCACGTCACGTCAAGGTGTATTATTAAAGTAATTCTTTCTATGAAACAAATATTTTTTTTAGAAATGTTTATTTGCAAGAATACGTTACAATTAGGTCTTTCTTACAGCATTTTGAGAATCAGTATTCAGTCGACATAAAGCCAACATGCAAAATATTTATATATTACATTTGGTAACAACTTCGTGATTTAGGTAGGTACTAATAAGTAATGACATTTCCAACAAATTCGAATATTATGATAAATTACACTTAATAGAGAAATAAATTGTTATACAAAAGCTATGTCATGAAATAATAATACAATTTAATTACATTAACAGAAATAAATTTTTATACAAAAGTTATGTCAAAAAATAATAATACAAATTTAGTTACATTAACAGAAAATAAATGATTATACAAAAGTTATGTCATGAAATAATAATACAAATTTAATCACATTACAATTAGAAATTTAAATAATCTTTGATAGTGTAAAAACTATAAAGACTAAAAACTAGAAAGTTTTGCAGTAGAAATTTAGACAGTTCCTTCTTGAACTCATTTCCATGCATTATTCTCAATTCGTGAGGGAGGTTATTGAATAAAACGATACACATGTTATATGCATTTTTCCTATATATGTCAGATTTGCAAGGTGGCTGGTAAAACATATTTTTGTATTGAGCCCGCAGGTCCCTTTTAAACATTTCTTCCCGCTTTTTAAAATATTCTGGATGACTTTTAGTGAATAGGCATGCCTTTAAAATGTACATACAAGCTAACGGGAGAATTTCATATTTTTGAAATAGGGGTGTGCAACTGTCATCAAATTTAGCCCCAGCTATCTCTCTCAAACATTTATTAATGAAAAATAAATACAAAAATAATGCCCTTGCCGAGATTCGAACCCGGAACCTCCAGCTCCGTAGGCAGGCTACCAACAAGGCTACGGATGCTGACATGACCGACTGATTTGGTTTTCATAATGTAAAAACGTGTCCCATTTATTTGCTAGCTCTATCCTATGTGGTGAAATTTTAAATTGGCTATGTAAAGTTTTCCGAAGGTATGAATATTATATTTATCCATGATAGCCGTCGTCTTCAGGTTTAAAAAAATGCGGGTCTTTTATTTTTATTTTCTATAAATTGTTAATAATATTTTTTTAAATCAGTGAGGTGACATTTGTGCAGTTTTATGGATGAATAGAGGCTCATGCGTTCGTCCGCAATCAGTATAATGAAATAGAAAAAAAAAACTGTCCACGTCAATGTCACTCGTGTCATTCATTCATTTCTTTTTTTATTTCATTGTACTTGTTGTGAACGAAAGCATTAAGCTCTATTCATCCATAAAACTGCACAAATGTCATCTCACTCATTTAAAAAACGATTGTTAACAAATTATAAGATATAAAAAAAAAGCCGCATTTTCTTGAACCTTAAGACGACGGCTATAAGGGGCACACAAATTCATCACACATCACATCATCAGCCTATGATAGTCCACTGCTGGACGTAGGCCTCTCCTATTAACTATGCGTATATTGCGTATAGACGCATTAGGAGGTAAATGCCCATAATCGCCACGCTGGGCAAGCACAAATTCATACCTTCAGAAAACTTTACATAGCCAATTAGTGGTAATACGGCACGCTCGATGAAATATTCACGGCGTTCAAAAGGTTAAGAAAGTTAAAAACTTAACAGAAATTACAAAATACTAGCATCGGCTACTTCGCGCTCAGCTTTACTCAGCCTTATACAAAAACGGAAGCCTGAAGCGTTTTTCTGTAGAGCGGGGATAGGCTATAAAAGCCACACAAGCCATAAACTGAGCCCCGGACCCTTACCACCATTTTCCGGCATCAGTCGGATATGATTATGATACGAAACGTAGCGGAGAAGCTTCAAGAATGCCGTCTTCGGTGGTTTGGTCTACGTTTGTCGTAGGCCACCTGATTACGTAGGAAACATATGCCTTAACCTAGCCCTTGACGGCCCCCGACCCCGCGGCAGACCAAAGAGGCGATGGCTAGATGTCGTGAAGGCTAACATGAGTGTGAATGGGCTTACAGTAGAAGATGCCCAGGATCGCGTAAGGTGGAGGAAATGTAGCACTAGCAGGAAAGCGGACCCTGGCAAAGGCCGGGATAACGCTAGGTAGAAGAAGAAGACGAAAGTACAGATGTAATGCCACATTCATTCTTAGTTTCTTTATCTCACTTTAGACCACTACAGCATTTGAAAAAATGGTGATTTTTTTACCTTAAAAAAAGGAAATTTACATCAGAAATCGTTCATTTTTAGGTTAGAAAGTAATTTACTATACTATTATAGTCAGAGATCGGACAAATGTACGTCAT
The DNA here is from genome assembly GCA_025490895.1 of Thaumatotibia leucotreta. NCBI lineage: Eukaryota > Metazoa > Arthropoda > Insecta > Lepidoptera > Tortricidae > Thaumatotibia > Thaumatotibia leucotreta. The sequence continues at coordinate 16,469 of JALPQI010002385.1, forward strand.
TGTTCGTAATAATATGATATTTTGTACATAAGTTTCGAAAAACTCATCGGTAGGAGCCAGGGTTTGAACCTGAGACCTATATATTTTTATATTTTTGCACTTGACTGTACATTCTCGTGGTAAGAGTACTGTTTGTCTCTGGGTTGCACTTAAATGTCTCGAGTGTCCTCGTACTATTTAGCTGTATAACTAACGTGGAGCAGAAACGCTGCTAAGATCTTATCTGGCTTTTTGATATTAAATACTTAATTTAATGTTTAGTACAGATGGTGTACTTTTTAGGCTCTAGTACGAGAAGTGGGTCATTTTACGTCAGGTCCAAAACTTTGGAGGGCCATCTGTACCTACTAAAAACGTCGTACGAGACACGTGCAGAAACGAAATTCGCACTTCTGTCGTAATGTACTATTTTAGATGCAATAATTAGCGGATTATTTTTGAAATGAAAAATGTTTCTATAAAAATTTGCAACCCTCATAAATTTAGTTCAATACAACCAACTATATTTAATTTTGAGTGTACATATCTATTTGCTGACATAATTAATGATGGAATAAAATACGATACACTAATAGTGTAACCTGTGTAGGTAATGACCAGAGACCGGACAAATGTGTGCCATTGGTCGCAATAATATGGACATGACTTCAAAGTTGATTGAATGAATAAACAAACGAATAATTTCTTGAAATTTGATTTTGCAGCTTTAAGGTTACTTTTTACTAAGGTTGTCACTGCGACCATTATATAACATGGACACCAAATATGTATTATTTACTTATTGTTCTTCAAATAAAATTCATTTTCATTTTCATTTTCAGATTACGTTGTTAAACCACATGAATTGATATTATCCGGCGATTGTTAGCTTTTCCTTATAAACAATATGAAATAATAATGTTATGTAATCATTAAATATTTTAAACTTGATTGTATTTAGTAAAGTAAAGTAAAGTAAAGTATTTATTTATTGTAAACTGTGTACAAAAGATTACAGGGAGAATCCCTAAATGGGGATTACAATTATGAAACATGGAATGAAACATGAATCTAACGCCAGCTCAAAAATGCCCCCAAATTCAATTGTTAAATTGTGCTAAGATGGGCAGGACGTAGCGTTTTTCTTAACACCGCGCATATTTCGGCGCAACATCTTTGACAAATGTTTATAGAATATTATAAGCCAATCAAAACTTCGAAGGACCAGTCACAACTATTTTTAAATTGCGGTTTAAGTTTTTATAGGTTGATATTGAAATTCACTACCCTGATGCATTAAAAAGAGGGTAACACTTGTCAACTAAAATTCAGGACCGTTTTTGAAAGGCAATTTAGTATGGGGTGCGGCTTCCATGTTTTATTTGTTCGTAGTTACTGGTGTCGAATAGATCATTTTGTGAAAATGATTAATTATTCAATCAACTTTGAAGTCCAGTCCATATTGAGAACAATGACGCACTTTTTTCCGATCTCTGGTAATGACTAACTTTGGTAACAATTGACGCAATCGTAAGGCTTTAACTATCTAAAAAAAATTATTATATAAAGGGCCATACAACTGCAAGGATTTATTTTTAGATAACCTAAATTTTGATAAATATCGCTTTAAAAACTTTCGCATATCTCGGAATTAGAGAATTGTGAAATAAGATAGGTAGGTACTTAAGTATATTTTATTTACTCTAATAGCCTAATTATTCTTTTAGGTAGGTACGCTAAGCACGAAAAGCATTTTAATTAAGTTTGAAATTCTGGGATAATGGCCCAAATAATGGCCATTAACGGTAAGACGCAGATAAAATTATAGCAACTTGCCGCTAAAACGTCTGTCTCTGTCTCACCTTCCTGTAATTGTAACAAATTCCAACTTCCATCTTGTTTTTGCGCTAATAATCGCAAAAAATGATCGTACACTTTTGGACAAATTTAATATATTGAAGACAAGACAGTAATATATTAGTATTTAATTTACTATAAATATAGTACGGTAAAACTTTACATGAAACTCGCAAAGCATGCAGTATCGCTGCATTTTTGGTATGTTGTATTGACATCATTGGGCACTATAAAACCACATTTTGCAAGCAAAAAAAAGCTGTGCTAGCTACGTAGTACGTGAAAAACTGCGAAATTTGCAATCATTTTTTAGTTTCTGATTTTTATTAAGGTCAGAAGTCTGCACTCGCGATGGTGTCCTGAAGCGGGCGAGGCACGCGCACCACAAACGAGCTGAAGTGAACGTAGTGGTGCGACCGCAGCTGCTGCACCCTCAGCGAGAATCCAGTCTTCCGGCAGACATACTCCACCACGTCATCGGGTACGGCGGAGTAATGAAGGCGCGACACATAGAGCACCTTACTCAGTTTTGCGACCCGTAAGCCAGAATTAACTGGCTCGGCGGTGCCACATACAGTTTTCCGGGGCGCCCTGCGCGCCTTACTCTTCTTTTCCACCAGTGTGAATCCCACCTTATTTACACTGGTGCGGTTGGACTTTTCCTTAATCGCAACCCGTACTGCATTCCCCTCAAGGTGCGTCTAAACCAAAAGAACTTCGCTGTTCTAGCGCCCGTTCTACGAAATCAACCAATCACGTTTTGTTTACCGATCGAATTTCGTAGAGTGGGAGGTTAGAACAGCGAATGCTCTTTTAGTTTAACCGCACCTTCAGAAGGCAATGAGGCTCGGTTGGCTGCGACGGGCCTACCGGCGACGTCAGCGTAGGCACGGTGACGTAAACTTGAAACAGGAGGCGGCGGCACGCGCGGGGGGCGCGCGGGCGGCGCAGCGGAGAGTGCGGCACGTGGTACTGTGTCAGCAACAGGCAAACTGACAGGTTCAGCATTTCTAGCCGGCCGGTCATCGCTCCTGAAAACTGAATAACATTGCGTTCCCCTTTCGTAAGTGAAAATTAGACCTGCAGAACATAATTGGTTTGAAAATAAAAAGTGAAAACTCTCATGGAATTAAAAAAAAAAGAGTTAATTGAAAAGAAATGGGTAATTCCCAACGCTAGTCATAGATTTAATAGGGATGGTGGCAGCTTGCCCAGCAGTGGGAAATAAAATAATGTATAAACTAAAGAAAAAAAAACCTAGTTCATTAACGTCCGCGATGGCATTCGAACCCATGTCTGTCAGCATAAGAGTATTTGAAGGGTCCACGGAACTAACATGTCTAGTCAATCAAATTTTAAAAGGAAAATCAACCTTACTTATAATAGATTATGGTGCAAATTTGCCCTGACCTTTAGAAGGACTTTACATGTTCTTTCCGTGGACCTTTCATTTCTTAAAAATGTTGTACATTTGGTTCACTTCTTCGACATTGATAAAAATTGGTACGCTGGTACGAGTCAATAATGCTGAGCAAGATCCACCACATTTCCAAAAAAATCCCAGAAAAATTGTATAGAAGTTTCCTTTTCAGTTACCAGATTTTTATACATTTTTGGTACTAAAAAAGGAATATTTCATACGAACATTATGGGACATTTTAAGTATTACTCAATACAGGTAAAATCACGAAAGCTGGCACGAATGGATTGAGTATGTTACAGAATGTATCTATGTGTGGATGTCAAAATTACAGTAGAATACAGGTTGGTATAGCACGGCCACATACACACAATGAAAGATGTCATTCATTTCATTCATTAAATTCGTGTCAGCTTTGGTGATTTTACCGATACGTAAAGCATTCTATCGCGAGCGCGTTGGCCTGCGTTACGTATCGAGTAAAACATGATGTAACCGATACTTGTCAACTTATGATAAGGCTACTGAAGGCCGAGTGTAATAAATAACTTATAAAAAACGTCTCGATCGCGTTTACGTTTTCATCGACAATTTCATACAAATGACGACGTATATTATAAGTTACTACCTACACTTGGCCTTCTGATCCAGTTTCCGAGTTCCGTAATTCGTCAAAGAGCACGCCATGTTGGGGTGAGAGCAAAAGCCGCATGCAAACCGCGTGACAGTAATCCACGATACGCATCCGACGAGCGTTTCGGACGTTGAGCTCATCAAATCCTCTTCGAGCTTCAATTACACTGAACGAAATGCTCTGAAAGTTTATCGCGAACTCGAAAAAATTTAATTTCGAGCATCTCTCTCTTGTCACGCTAATGACACTTTCGTTCGATAGAGAGGGACAGAAGAAACATACAATTTTGGGAATCCGCGATAGACTTTCTGGCTCAGCTGCAGGGTGAGTGATTGTCACAAATTCTTAATGGTTTTCCGTTTTGATTGCAATCTGGGAACTGTAGGAAGATGTAAAACCAATTTATTGAAAGCAATTTTGTTGTTATGAAAAACCGTTGCTACCTAAATGAACTGAGTTTTACACTACTATGTACTTACTTAATGACATTAAATTTGTCTATTTACTCAACGAGATGGGTAGAGGAACTTAGTAAAGTGGGCGATGAAAACATCAACAGATAAACTTTTAAATAAATATACCTTATAACTTTTAATATAACTTTTATGTAAATTTATAACTTTTATATAAATATTATATCCACTCCACTAGCACGAGTAACATACTGAACTGCATTTAAACATAATTTTGACGTAAAACAAGCCGATTTAGGGGATATGCGTTATGAATTTCGAAAAATTGTAAAATAAGCGATACCCTAATGTACCTAATTATTATGTGACTTATTAATGACAGTACAATAAGAATTATTTTGTTTATTATTATTATCCTTTATTTATTTATCTCTCTTTTCAAGTTAGGTTTTTTATAAAAATGTCTACAAAATATTTTCTTCGGTTACCGCGAGGATTACACATGAAATAAAACTATGAAAACGAATAAACTCGCGTATATTAACTAATTTTAACTTCATTCCAACGTTTTGAACACTTTACAGGGTTTGTGAGTCATCCGCAGACCACGAACCCTGTAAAGTGTTCGAAACATCGGAATGAAGTTAAAAAATTAGTTAATATACGCGAGTTTATCCGTTTTCATAGTTTTATTTCATGTCTATAAAAGTCAATTTTCTCAAACTTGCTACGGAATGTTGATGTTACTTACTTTAAATTAAACTCGGAAATATTATGTATCCGGTCTCATGTACTAAGATGATATGTAAAGAGATTTCATGTATTTATTTCACACCTAGGACTGCAAACAAACTGTCTTTTGTTTTGAATTTGAAACGTCAAATTGTGACACTAAGACTTGACATTCAGCCACAGAAAAAAAAAACTTTAGAACTAATGTCTATCTATACCACCAGGTAAAATGAGACCTGATTTAAAAAAAAGATAGGCGCGAATGTTTTTTTTTTTAGTGTTTTACGATACAGTACAATTATTGGTATATTTTACAAATCAAAATTAATATGATTCGGCGAAATCAGTTCGTCTTATTTCATGGCAAGTTTGAAAAAAGCACTATACAAATCTCGGCGAGAAACAGGGTTACAGGCCGCGTATCCCTATCGGGCCTCAGTTCCTTCGGCCAGATATATCTACTTGGCCTGTAACCCTTCGTTTCCCGTCCTCTATAGTAATGTTCTATTATTTTATGTAATAAATTATTTGACGCATGTTATTTTAATAAGATGTATTATTATCATCATCATCAGCCTATCGCAGTCCACTGCTGGACATAGGCCTTCCCAATTTCACGCCACCGTTCCAGCTCCTGCCAGCCATCCTGCGCAAATCGTCGCTCCACCTTGCCTGAGGGCGTCCTACACTACGTAACGCTTGCCGAGACGCGGTCTCCACTCAAGAACTCATTTACCCCAACGGTTGTCGGTTCTACGGCTAATATGGCCAGCCCACTGCCACTTCAGCTTACTAATTTGGTGGGCTATATCGATCACTTTGGTTCTCTGCCGGATAACCTCATTTCTGATTCGATCCCGCAGAGAGACGCCGAGCACAGACCTTTCCATAGCTCGCTGAGCGACCTTGAACTTGTGGACCAGCCGTACCGTCAGATGCCTATGCCGATGTATTATTAGATATACTGTTTTGAAAAAATAAGTCCACCTGAGTTTCTTACTGGTTCTTCTCAGGAACGGCGTAGAGTTAGAACCAGTAGTAGATATTTTTTCTCTCTTAATAGTGTCAGACGATTCAAAAATGCTTATTACCAAACTTACTTGAATGAAGAATAGTTTGGCTTTTGACAGTAGGCAGTTTATTTGTCCGCGAGTACATAATGGTCGCGTTAAATCTTAAAGTCGGCTGTTTATCGTAACTAAGCTCGTTTATAAAAGTTATTGCTGTAACTCCATCCCCATTTTATTTATTCACTGGAAAGCGGAATATTAAATACTAAATTGAATTTTGGGTCGGCCCCACCAATGTTTATGGGATGTGTGTCGATAAATATCGCGAAATATCCCAGTGCTGTATTAATAACAGGTTTTATTGAATTGAAACGTTTATTTTAATTGGGCTATCGATATGAATTTTACGAATGTAACTTGAAGCGTTGAGATAACATTTTAAAAATATTTTTACTTAATTTCATGATAGTGACGCATGACTTTTGCATTTTGTATTGTATTGTAGTCTGGCCATTATCCTCAACTCGACATCAAATGTGCTTGTAAAATTTAAATTGCCGAAAACATTCTCCATAGAAGTTTCGCAACGTATCTAACTTTTATTTTAAAGACAAACGGGCCTTAATCGCGTAAACTTACGTTTATTTATATCCTGATGTTTCAGGCATGACGTTACACCCGTGGTCGCAGGCAGGCAGACTGGCGTGGTGAGCGTAAGTTTACGCGATTAAGACCCGTTTGTCTTTAAAATATGAGTGATGTCGTGAAAGTTTACATCAATATTATGTAACTTCACCTCGGTACATTACTACTTATATATTATTAACCGTGTCTATAAATCATTTTTCAAAAGCGGCCCCAACAAATTCGGACGTATTTTCGATGCAGTTTTTTATGGGTGCGCAAACAGCGTTCTACCGTCGCTAGATTTGATTCGACGAAAAAATGTTCGCCCGTGGTTTTTACGAGCAATATCGATGAAACAGTCAACAGCCCTACCATGAGCTGCCGCTACGTTAAATATTCTTCCTAACTAGTGCGGAAAAGTAAACTTTGCGCACGCCTCGCGTGCGTAAATTTCTCTTTTATGGCACTTGTTATGAAAAAAGTCGTTCGATACACGTGTAGAAACTTCCTTTTCACTCGGGTGATTGTCGCCCTCTTTTCACTCGGGCTCCAACTTTCACCCTTGTGGAAAAAAAAATTTTTTGCACTTGCATCGAAATGTACTATTTCATCACAACTGTTCGGTAAGTGCGTGAATGCGCTGCAACGATGCGCGCCGTAGATGCGTCATTACGCCCTAGGGCAATCAAGACTTTTCATACAATATTACGTCGTGCAGTCAGGCGGCGGCGGCGGCGCGCGCCGCTCCGGGGTTTCTGTTATAAACATGATAAATTTAAGTCATCCCTGATTTTGAGAAATGATTTAGAACGTTTTAGAGTAGTTTTGTGAAAATAAATTGTTTTATTTACTTTTTTTGCTTCACAGGTGTTATGAAAAACATTGTGTGTGCTACGGGCGGTACAAGAATTATGAACTCGTGTCAAGTTTCCTTTCTAGTCCGTGGGCTAGTCGGTCTGAAATTAGAAAACGGTATAATTTGGGGGTACCAAGTGTCCTTTTTTTACAGTAGTTAGACATATTCATAAGGATGTTAAAAAAGTATGATAGACATCTCAAAATGGTAGCTAATAGGCATACGGGCTATTTCAAGATTTCCGTTGTAAGACAGGTATGGTTAAAATTAGGAGGTACAAATTTTCCTTTTCACGACTGTTAGGTAAGCTTATAAAAACGTCAAAAATGCAAGATTGCCATTTATAAGTGCTACCTAACAAAAATGGGGGCCAATCAAAGATGGTGGATCTCAAGTTTTACAAAATCAAGTATATCTCGAGAACTATTAAATATATCTAATTACTCTCTTGAACAAAATTAAAGGCATATCTGTAAGTTTCATATTTTGCATATACACCATATTGCTAAAACCAACCAATAATTCATTATGACCAAATTTATGAAAATTTCGTGATTTTGATTTTTTTTGTGTCGTGTTTTTACATAGTAGTCATGACGCTAGAAAAATTAAATATTTTTTAAAGATAGTGTATTTAATAAGCTTTAATTTGATGTATATAACTTGTTGGCGTTATCAAAAAAAAGACCCATAAAAAATATTTAAATGAATTGTAGTCATAATCTACCACTTTGAGATGTCTATCATACTTTTTTAACATCCTTATGAATATGTCTAACTACTGTAAAAAGGACACTTGGTACCCCCAAATTATACCGTTTTCTAATTTCAGGCCGACTAGCCCACGGACTATTCACACTCGTTCACAATTTCTTATTTATAGGTGAAAAACTTAATAAAGTCACCTGTTGTATGTGTGAGTGACGTGTTCGAATAGGCATTTCTTTTGTTTGTGTTACTAATTTCAAATATGTGTTCTCTATTCGAATACGTCACTCACACGTACAACAGGTGACTTTCTTAAGTTTTTCACCTATACCGCCCTTGATACAGAATGTACTAAACGCGCGTTTGCTTTCTATCCATTCCGCTCGTACTTAATTGACAACGTTTCAAAATTTTCGATGTCCCTAAATCGAAAACCATTTCGAGATCACAAAAATATATTTTTTAATTTTTTTGTCGCAATATTCTTGTTAAAAATCTTAAAAATAGTTTCAATTGGAAGTGACGTCACATAGCTGATTCAGAGCTGCCACTATAACCAAAAAAATCTTGTGGTTGGAATGTCACTGGTGTTTGGCAGTGACATTTGACACTTGTTACCGTTTTTCGTCGTTTTCTTACGTGTATGAAACATCACTTGTGACGTCATTAAGCTGATTTTTGACGTTTGTAACAGTGTTGCCAGATGCCCCCGTCGCTTTACCTCCAAACCTTGTCCGTAATCCCCCAAATATAGGGCTTTACATTGTAAAACCCCCATAAATATTTACTTGTTAATTTATTCAGTTTTTTACTCTACTTTTTATCTAAAGTATCTAAACCCAAAGAACCTAAAGAAATTTCAATGTAAGTCGACATTCGCTTACTACCACAATTGCTGGCTACCCACGCGTTCTGGATTGTCGATCCACCAATCGTCGGAATATTCTTCAATTTCCTCTCTTAAATATGCAAGTACATATGACAGAAAGAGAAAGATAGTAATCTGTCGATCGATTTTCGTGGTAGTTCGATATGAAAAAATCGCACATTCTAAAAACATAATTTATTTATCATATATTTTTTCCCTCCACCATTCCCCCCAAACAATTTGTCTCCCCATTTTCCCAACCAGAGCAAAAAAACCTTCAGTTTTGGAGGGTTTACCCCCAATCTGGCATCACTGGTTTGTAACTTACGCTCTTTCTGCTCGAAGTAGTAATAAAAAGGGATTTTCGCACTAAAATAGCAATTTTTTTGAAAAATAAAAATACGTGAATTTTTTAATATTGAGTTCTTTCAAAACAGATAATAAAAACTAGGACTAAAAAACATGAAATGTTGTTAATTATTGGCGCGAGTTAGCCGGATAGAAAGTAAACACGCGTTAATAAACCCGCGGTAGCTCATGTTACGGCTTTAGAAGTATCGGTAACGTTAGGTTCTACTCGATTCGGAAAGGAGGCCATATAATGCATTACGTATCGAGTAATAGTACATTGTGCATCAAGGGAGGTAAGTATGGAATTACTAACGAGAGTGTTAGAACTTTCAATGGACTCGAGTTAGTATTCCGCTTACCGACTGTGATGCATACAATGTTTTTCATCACACTTGCGGACAAAAAATAAGTTTTTCACCTCAGCAGCTCGAAAAGACTTCTTTTGATTCGCGAAATCAGTGAGCAAAGTGCGATTTTGCTCACTGAGTGAATGTTGTTTTCCATGACGTTTAGACTTCAACTTTTTCTTTTGTTTCTTTCACTTGTTAGTAAAAAGACAGAGATGAAAAATGTTACGTTATAAATTGTCATAATATGCATTTTTTTTCGTTCATGGCATCCTAGCGTATTCAGCCAGTTGTATTAGACGACGCGTTTTATCGGACCCGATTCCTTGTATCCGAACGGCATATGGCCCCTACCACCAAGCATACATAACATTGGCGTCCGTCATTCCACCTCTCTATCGCTCTTATATATAAGTGTGACAGAGAGAAAGACAGCCGTTTTAAAACGGACGGATATCGTGGTACTAGGCGAGTCAGAATCGCGTTCAGAAATTCGACACGAGTTCATTTCTAAATAATTATAACTGTTTTATAAAATTTTATGAGCTTTCATTTTTTTAGTAGTTATAATTATGTACTTTCTGTTACAAACATAATGGTACAAAAACAAAAAATAACGGGATGGCACGTATAAATGTTTAATAACATATTTTCCTTTTCTCCATGCTGAGGTGAAAAGTTGTATGTACAACTTGAGAGCAAAGTTATTTGAATCTCGTGTCTTTCGAGTCTCTCGCTACGCTCAAGATTCTATTACAGAATCACTCGCTACGCACGTGATTCTATAAAAGAATCTTTCGCTTGCTCAAGACTCAAAACTGACACTCGCATCAAATACGTACCTACTTTGCTCTCATGTTGTACAAATAACTATTAAGACCATTCTCAAAATATATTATTAAATGACGTTCTGATATTTCTATTACTCCCTAGGGGATTTCACTTTTTTATTACTCCCGCAATGCATGTAAGCAATAGCGCGCTTAGACAGCAAGTGTGGTAATAGTACATTTCGATCATTTTTTTCGACGTGGGTGAAAATTGTAGCCCGAGAATTTTTTTTTGTCCTTGCATCGAAATGCGTTATAATGTATCCTTTACTTTCCAACTCATGGTACGGCTACAGCTAGCTAGATTTATAATTTTCAAATTTTAACTGTAGTTTGAAACTGTTCGCTATTTTTAATTGGCCTTTTTTTGTTTGCACCGAATCGAAATATCGGAAATACTGCCACTCGTTGCAACTTGTTTGTACTGCAGTGTTATTCACTAAGGAAACCGAATTATTTACGAAAAACATGGTATTCACTAATGTACTTTAAACGACACTAGTGCTCGGCGACGAATGCGGCGTGAGCTGGAACTACACTGCGTCGAGAGTTTGACGTATAATGTTCGAATTTCGTATTCTCTAACGAAAAACAGTGACGAACTCGCCCACAGCCTCGATTCCTAATGTCAAATAAAACAGCAAGAATTTTAGACAAGGCTGTCTCGACGTCGAGCTCGTTGACGAACGCAGCGTCGAATGTGTGAATAAGAGAATAGCATAGCAGAACTACCTATAACTAACCCCCCTTATTCATAAACGTCTCCTAACATAACAAGCTGCTAAGTATTGTTTGTCCCTATCCGTCTTATGACATAGGTATTGATAAGATCGAAAGGGACAAATGGGTCAAAATTATTTTCGTTGTCTTGTTTCATACCACTCTGTCACGCTTTTAGCTGCTATTTCGACTCAATATATTAAAAAAATCGGTGCACTTGTATTTCTTTTTCACGCTACAATTTAATACATACATCAGAAAACAAAACATCATCTCCTACAAAAATCATAACTGTGCCATTTTTTTAGAGACACAAAGACAACGAAAAGAATGTTGACCCAAATAATACGTAGAGGCTTGCTAAGTTTAAAATGTTTAAATAAATAAATAAATATCTTGGGACATCTTACACAAATCAACGCCACGGTAGGCTCAATTCAGGATTCTGATGTGGATACTAGGCGACGATATATATAATAGATAGATACATATACTCGTAAATACTTAAATACGTAGACAACCATGACTAAGGAACAAATATTTGTGATAAATAAATACACAAACCCAGGGATTCGAACCCGGAACCCTCCAGCTTCGTAGGCAGGGTCACTACCAACTAGGCTACGGAGGCTGAAAATACGTATTTTATGAATAAAGGGTTAATGAAATAGGTGGGAATGGCGCATGTTATCCTGAAATGTGTTATTTTTGCATTCGGTAGAAACCACAGAATTAGATTTGGATACAAGAAACAAGTTCATTCATTTGTATGGCGGCCGAGCGTGTCAGATTTTGTACTGAAGTTGTTACTTGCCTATGATAAAATATGTCTCAGGCCCTTGAGTATTCATATTTTTTGTGTTGTTGCAATTAATATTACTTAAGGGGGCATTATTAATGTTTTTGTTCACTTCAACTTACAAAATTTGACGCCCGAAAGCTGCAAGCTGCGATTAAAGACGGACATCTCAGTAGATTTTACTGCATTCATTTGACACTCTAATTAGATATGTTTGCTTGATCTGTGGTATATATGACATCTGTGATAGAAACACACTTATCTCAGTCGGGTCTTGTAGGTAATTAAAGTTTCCGTATGAAACTCAGTTCAAAGAGCTTTAACACCGGCTTTCTAAGAATCAGATAACATGAACTGTGTCCCTACCATGATCTGGCGCTGTGTGTTTCACGCAGTCGGTTATCTAACTTATTTTCTATCCCACTTGTTTGCACACGCGATTCTGAGTTGATGCCCCACGTTGGGCGCCAGTTTGAAACAGGAAACAGGAAGTAGGGCAGCCAGTAGGATATTTATTTATTCAAAAATAAAGGCACCTGTAATAGATACAAGTAGTCAGCTAAATTGATATTGAGTTGGAATATATATAAATGTAAAACTATAAAGTACGAAACTTACAATATTGTGCCTTTGGGAAAGAACGACTGGAACATAGGTATCAGTAACAGATTATAAGGCAATATCTTCTGAAGCAGATTGTCATAGTCTGCAACGGGATCTTGATAGTTTTTATGAATATTGTTCAAATAATTATACACCGTGTTTCACTTAACACCAAAAACCAGAAAACCGTTTGTTCAGAATCGAGAGTGGAATCGATTGAGCTATATCTTGTTGGGGGTAATATTTTTATTTTTTTTTGCATTTTTAGTTATTTTTTACATGCCCAGTCTACAAATTCGTAATACAACATTGTGCATATCGCATTGCTGAAGGTTGTATACCTTATTCAATTTAGGGGCATTTTGGTAATAATGGCTGGTTACCTGGACGATTATTTTTTCCGCTACGAGTTTGACGTTATTTGTCAATTTAATTTGTATGTTCATTCCGTTGATATTTCTAATTATCATGGCGTTTAGATTCACGAACGTTCAATACTGTGAAATGGTAAGAATGCTAGCACGCTGCAATGACAATGTCAATTTAGCGGTAAGGAATTATCACAAGGAGTTTGGTGCCGCCGTGTCGAATGCCACCATGGCCGCAGCTACTCAACGACTTCGGGACTACGGTTTTTTTGACCAGCAATGGCCAGAGCAAGGCATGATGAAATGAACCCTGATTTCAAGGAGGCCGTCTTAGAGTATTTTCGCGTTAATCCGACGGCTAGCACACGTACGACAAGCTGGTCGTCGGTCAACTGTGATCATAAGAATATTTGGAGAATTTTAAGAGACGACCAGCAACACCCTTGTGTCACTATCGTCTGTGTCAGGAGTTCAACCCCTTAGATTATGTGCCCCGCCCGTAAACATCCGCGAACACCGTAACTTGTAAATAAAATTGTAAATAAGTTTTTTTATAATTTTTATGTGCATAGTTGGTCATTAATACTTATGTAAATATCTATGAATTGAAAGAGTTGTTTTTTATTTTCTTGCGTAACATAGTTATACTTAAACATTTCTGAGAGAGCATTCGGTCGTTCGTGTGGTATAAAATACCTACGTATAAAAACGAACAAAAGATCGCGTGTAACTAAAGGAGGAGACTAGTGCCTGAAGAGCTCGTTCCCACTATGTCGGCTGTCGGGTCGATTTTCAATCGTGTGTCGGTGTCACTGTTCCCACTATGTAGGTTGTCGGGCCGATTTTTAATCGGGTGTCGGCGTACTGTTCAATCAGTGGCAGCGACGCGCGGGCGTCTGAGGGGGTGCGGCGCGGGCGGAGTCGGCCCGACACCCGACAAAATGTGAACATCGCCATATTGACTAGCACGCGAGCGAGATCCGACACTATTTTTATCGGGCTCGATGGGCTGGCAAAACAGACGACATTTTATGTCGGCTCCGACACAAAATCGTTGTCGGACGAGTGTGAACATCAAATAAAATGTTCTGCCTCCGGAACGGCCCACATCCGACATAGTGGGAACGAGCTCTTAGACACAGGTCTCACCGCAAGCTAATAAGCTATGAATTAACGGATATAAACACGAACAAAAGATACACACTCTCGTGTAAAAAAAAAGAGACATGGCCCTTCAGCCCTTCACAACATTGGCCGAACATAGGATATCATACGGACGCAGCTATACAAGTTCTAAAGTTGCGTCCCGTACGATCGCCCATGTTCGGCAACTGTGGAACTGTGGAGAAGGGCATTTAGACTTCACTTTCTGTCCGCCCGTCTGTGTGTCCGCTTGTCTGTAACTAGGTTGTTATTTTATAAGCTGTGATAGCTAAACAGTCGATTTTTTACAGATATAATGTTAACATATTCCTGTTGCCACAGATACACCACCATACAAAACCATTAGGGAATATTTCGCACTTTGCGTAGAAGGCACTCCAGTTGGCGTATTTGCGTTATGACTCTCGCTTCCACCTGTATACTAATGGGAGCAAGAGGCAAAACGCAAATACATACGCCAAGTGATGTATCAGCATTAGCAAGCACTCATAACGGATAGTGTCATAATCAGTGTCCGGTTTTATACAGCTACAATTTACAAGCGGCAGTCTCTTTCTAACTTACTTTGCTAAAAAGAGATTGCTGCTGGTGGTAAAAAGAGACAGAAATATTCCCAAATGTTATGCATGACTGAAAAGACTCTTTTTCCATACCTACATTTGATAAGAACAAGTCTTTTTAATTCTAATCGAACTGACCTTTTTACAAACTTTTTATTAGAAGAGGAGCGACATGTCAACTGACCGTTTTCAAATAAACCCAGTGACATTACAGGTATTCAGAAACAGAAAACGTACGTACATCTCTCTTTGTCACCGAATTTAATTGGTAAGCAAGATAAGGATAGTTGTATAATAAATGTTGTACTACATCTATGCTTTAGTCCTTAATCCTCGGTGCAACTGGCCTAATTTGAAAACGCTCGAGTGTCATAAGAAATCGAACTCGTACCTAATTACAACTTACAACCTTGTCATTTTGAATGCTGGGTTAAGTTTGCTTAGCTGTCCAATCTGAAGTTCACTGTGACAAAGCTTTAAAGTGGTTTCCAGCGACATAGCTGTCTATTGGTAAGTCTTATGTCGTTGCAATAATGTACACAAATAAATAGTTTTAAGGTTTATGATGGCAGCCAGCAATTGTTTTATTGAGTGTAGAGTTAAAAGTCGACTAGAGCTGTACAGAAAATCAAACATCCAATAAAAAAACAAATAAACAGCAGATTAAAAAAAGAATACTATAGATAAGTTTAAAAAAATAAAAATCAGTTGGGGTGTCTGAGGTTTTGAGTGTTACCAGAAACACCGTGTATATACCTTAATCTAGATAAATGTTTTGTCTTAAGTTTTTCCCGTAAACAGAATCTAATCAATATTAACTATTTTATTGCTGGGAAGCAGATAACCCGTGTTAATTCCATCAGAAATTTAGGAATCACTATCGACTCGCAGCTTAATTTCAATAATCATATTAATAATATTTGTAACCGGGCCTATAGAAATTTAGGTATGATACTACGTATGGGTAAACCCTTTAAGCGTCCCTGCACTCTTAAAATACTTTTTTATTCTTACGTCAGGAGTATTTTTGAATTCGGGTCTGTAATCTGGTCTCCTCAATACCATGTCCATATAAATCGCATTGAAAGAATACAAAATGTTTTCTTGAGGTCACTTTGTTACAGAACCGGTACTCCTCTGGAGTCGTCAGTTAAGTCTGCCAAGCGTTTCAACATGTATTCTTTTTGTAATAGAAGACTTTATTTGGATACGTTTTTCTTCTTCAAGATTTAAAAAAAATGACATTTGCTGTCCAAATTTATTACAAAATATAACATTTAATGTACCGCATCGCTCCTTACGTCCACGTAATTTGTTTTCTGTGAGTTTCGCACGAACTAATTATTCCAGACATAGCTTTTTCAGGCGAGTTTCAAAAAGCTATAATGATAATTTCTATGACATCGATCCATTTATGCACTCTTTAGCCACTTTAAAAGAATGTTTGAGATCCAAATTGTTGTAAATTGTTGTTGTTACGTAAAGAACTTTTATTTAGTTGCTTACCACTTATTGTCCCAACTCACCATGTCGTTTCTGTTCATATTTCTGTTATTGTTTACATTTATGAACCTCCAGGTCTTTTTGTTATATACATTTGTAGCATATTCATATCTGAATTATGTGACTGTATGTGTTCTAAATTAAATAAAAAAATAAAATAAAATATTTATAAGTATAAAACACATTCACTGGATATTAAAAGTACATAACCAAGGACTGACTCGTGCTGCACTTAGATTCTTGAGTAAATTGAAAAATATTTATTAATAATATCGATCTGTGTCTTCTGATGGACTGAGGATGAATGATCAGGGAAATGAATGAATAATGGGAATTCGTAATTTTAAATTTGGAATAAAGGATCTAAAACGGCCAGAACCTAACATGGAAGGGGCAATGTGCGTTCCGATTCACGCATCGTCACAGAAAGAATGTACCTACTACCTACCTGAAGGTGAATTCAGACCAAACCAGCATTCGCTATTCTAACCCCCTACTCTACGAAATTCGATCGTTACACAAAACGTGATTCGTTGATTTCGTAGAGTGGGGGATAGAATAGCGAATGCTCGTTTGGTCTGAATGCATCTTGAATTATGATATCGAATGCCGAACCTTACCGGCAGCTCATGATAAAGACACCCTCCATCACGCTCGCTCCAATTCATTAGTGTGAGCGTGATAGATTGCTGTACGTACCTATCGAATAAACGCTACTTGTACTACATATCTAGGGTTGCCTACCAAAGATCACGGATAAGCGCGGATATACGCGAAAAAATTGCGGGACTTGGCTATAAAATGCGCTTTAGAAAGTTTTAAATGAGTGCACAAATGGCATATCAGCAAATATAAAAAAAAATACAGACTTTTACGGGTTTTCCTGTAAACGTAAGAAAGTATTTTCTGTATTTTTTGCCAATTAGTAAGCGGCTGCCAATAGTCGCGGATGTCTCGAATCGCGATACATTCAAATTAACATGACCCAATCTTCATCATCATCATCATCAGCCTATGTTAGTCCACTGCTGGACGGGCCTCTCCTATTAACTGTGCGTATAGACGCATTAGGAGGTAAATGCCCATAATCGCCACGCTGGGCAAGCGGATTGGCGATCGCAGTAATGTGTCCACTATGATGACGCTGCTGCCCATCATCAATCTTGTAGAATGGTCAGTGACACTTTAATCCCTGACCCAATCTTAAATTGCTCTAATTTAGGTATTCATATTATTCGTTTAGTATTTCTACTTTCCAGTTTAGTATTCCCTGAAAAGCGGGACAAACGGCGTCCCGCGCGAACCCTTTGCTGGACGCATACTTTTGGGCCCCAGAAATAGGACGTCCCGCATATAGCGGGTCGGTTGGCAGCCCTATACATGGGTCAAAATTATTTTCGTTGTCTTATTTCGTGTTTCGCCAAAAAACGTGACACAGTGGTGATTTTTGTATGCGACGATGTTTTGTTTTCAATTTCGTATGTAAGGATTAAAAAGTAGCGTGAAAAAGAAATACAAGTGCATCGGATTTTTTATAACTTACTTAGTCGAAACTGTAACTAAAAGTTTGACAGAGTGGTATGAAACAAGACAACGAAAATAATTTTGACCCACATATCTCATGGGAACGGCTACTGTAGTACCATGACTTTGCAAGTACCGGTGACATTTTATTCGACATACGTAAAGCAGGATGCTTAGCCAAGTTGCCAATCGCTAACGCTTAGTAGCGTATCGTAGTTTTCCCTCTCTGTCACTCTTTCATATTAGCGCGACAAAGACAGTTAGCTGCCTTTCGTTTACGATTGACGATTAAGCGTTAGCGATTGGCAACTTGTCTAAGCACCCAGGCCATCGCGCTCGCTC
The DNA here is from genome assembly GCA_025490895.1 of Thaumatotibia leucotreta. Lineage (NCBI taxonomy): Eukaryota > Metazoa > Arthropoda > Insecta > Lepidoptera > Tortricidae > Thaumatotibia > Thaumatotibia leucotreta. Next base: position 34,684 of record JALPQI010002385.1, read on the forward strand.
CAATAATGTCAGTGCGAGCGCAATAGAATGCACTAGGTATTAGGGTGGATCATTGATGTAGGAAGAAAAAAAAAAACGCAAAAATTGGGGTCAAAAAACGCTTAAAAAAGGGTCACGTAGTATGGGTGTGTTCCCTAAGTATTGCATTGGAAATACGGACCACGTAGGTACTCAACTGTTAACAAAAGAACAAAAAATAAACAATCAATTTCTTATGTAGAAGCAGGATGTCGACTGGTTGGAGGCACTCAGACAGAAAAAGATCCGGAAGGCCTCCTCCTCAGGACTCTCATCATGTTTGTGAATGTTGCGGCAGGAAATGTCGCTCCGCATTAGGGCTATACAGGGTGCTCGCGAGGAAACCAAAAGATTTTAATGCTGGATTCCTGACCATATTTGGAGTCTTTAATGTCATGTAAAATTTTCTGGATTCGGCTTGGTTTCAGAGATAATCAACCTTTTTTCGAAATAAGTTTTTCGACGTAACTCGTCATTTAACTTTTTTGATTACAATGCTACCACAATGTGTTCTAATATTACCACACCTTTTGCCTGACAATCAAAAATACGAATAGACTTGACGAAATAACCTGTACCTAAAAAATTTAAATAAATAATTTAAACAAATTGTTGTTATGATAAAAAGTACTTGAAATGTTAAAAAGTATTCAAAAAGACTAAAGAAAGAAAAAACATTTTTTTTTGGTGGAATTGACATTAATTAGGTCTCATAATATTTTTTGTTTATTTTGATGTCTAGAATGCATAGTTAAAATCTTTCGGAATGCTCGCGAGCATCCTGTTTAGCCATCTAAAGCGTTGCGGTCAAGCTATGGCGTAGGATAACATTAGACGCTGCAACAATCATCTGCGATAGATGGCTGTGGCCAATGTGTGTGTAACCAGTGGGTTATATACTAACAGCGCTTTTGGGTCATTTGCAGAAAAAGTGTACCTTTTAATGTCACGAAAATAAGTATGTAAATTGAGATTTCTCAGTTTAGTTACTCCCATACTAAAGGTATGAAAAATTCTGTAACAAATTTGAGATTTTTTTATCAGTTTCGTTACATTTCGTTTCAAACATTTAGTATGGGAGTAACTAAACTGAGTAATCTCAATTTACATACTTATTTTCGTGACATTAGGGACATACTTATTTTGTTTCATAACTGAAAAGTACGCACAATGCCGAGTAAAATGATGTATGTCCATGATCGCATGCACGTTGCATGCATGCATGACGAAAAAGCAAGAGAAAAAATATTACATTTTGTGACTAAGCTTACTTTTAATCAATATGACTACCTTTTGCCTTGACTATAGTCTTCAAATGGTAAAAAAATATTTGCTGGCAGCACGTTTGTGATCCAGTGGTAGTGGCATAATATGCCAGTGAAATACGATCGCTTTCTTCATTGCATTTATTGTTTACTGTTCTCACCTTTCTCTTCAAAATAGACCAGATATAAAGTCCGAAACTCACTGCACTGGAGAAATGACACGTGAAATTCGGTTTTCAGCCATTTTTGTTTCTTACGACCTTTATAAGCCGAAGCTCAGTCTGGTTCTTATGTTTGCGGTCTACAACCCAAATGTTTGCGTGCCTAAGACTGCAATGCGGTGTCCAAAATATATTTCCGATAATTAGCCGCCATTACTTTGACACCGGACTTAATGAAATCTACTTGGTAACACTTCATATCGTTCACCCTGTAATTATGCACTACATCTGTACACGTTGTCGTTAAACTCTCATCAAAGTTTTCGAATAACAGGAAACTGTCGCTACTAGGAAATCTTAGAACGGTGCAACTTCACATACTTATAAGAGAAACTGTAATTGTGAAGCTTCCTTTGCAGACCCACTCAAAACAGAAGCACTGAAGTTAACTTTGACATTTATTTTATATAATTGTATTTAAAACTTATTCACTAAGATTGCACAAGAGATAGCTTGTGTTTCACGTAGCGTACTTGTACGGAGAAAAGGCAGTAACGTACTTCATGCGAGAGTAGTGATACTATTTTTGGCAAAAATATCTTTCTTAATTTTTATTTTCGTGTGTAATTTTGAACTAATTGGCAGGCCGGCCGCGTATAATATTAAAAACAGGCCAAGAGCATGTCGGGACATACTCAGTGTTACTCAGGTTCCGTAGTTATTCAAAACAGCTGGGCCGGTTATGATGGAAATTGTTTTACTAGCATTTCATGGGCCTAAATATTTTTAAATTTTGGATGGAGCGATTATCTCCCAAAATATTGACTTAATGGAAATACTTTCTTTGGATACCCGATAAGATACGATTTCAGTAAAATAAAAAATCATCCCCATTTCACGTGTAGGGAAGGTAACCAATTTTTTTATACCTAAGTATACCAAACTATTGAAGTGTCACTGATCATTATTTGATAAAGATTGATGATGGGCAGCAGCGTCATCATAGTGGACACAGTACTGCGATCGCCAATCCGCTTGCCTAGCGTGGCGATTATGGGCATTAACCTCCTAATGCGTCTATATGCATAGTTAATAGTAGAGGCCTACGTCCAGCAGTGGACTATCATAAGCAGTTTGGTGTCATCATCATCAGATGATGATGATGACACCAAACTGCTTTCTAGTACAAACGGACAGATGGGTATGGCGAAACTGTAAGGCTGTTCCTTTTTTGAAACGTGTTGATACTATCTTTATAATTGTCTGTGTTCTGTGTTTCGGGATACACAAACTGATTACACATCTACATACATATCCAAATGACTATGTTAAAAGAACAAATATACATATAGTGTGTTAGTTTTCCCGTAAAGTGTACCACAAAACTGCTCCGACTGTGTGAAAGTGGAGGTGGGTAGTGTAATAAATAATAAATAAATAAATATTTTTGGACATCTTTACACAAATCGACCTAGTCCCACAAGCTCAAGTAAGGCTTGTGATGTGGGATGTGGGTACCAGGCGACGATATATAAAATAGATATACGAGTATACATATAGATACTTAAATACATAGACAGCCATGACCAAGGAACAAGTATTTGTGATAAATATACACAAATAATGCCCTCGCCGGGATTCGAACCCGGAACCTCCAGCTTCGTAGGCAGGGTCACTACCAACTAGGTTGCGGAGGCTGACAAATAATAATTGCTATGTCTGTGTTTCTGGTTAAAGACAACGAATTGATTAAATTGATTATAATATCTACACTTGTACAGTCGAGGAAAATGAATGTTTAGCAGGTTGCCATAATTCTGAAATTAGTCGTGCTACATTTTCCGACTGCAAGCGACTGGTAACGAACCAAGACATGTCTATAATCGTCAAATAGAAGAAAACAGCATATTTCTATCTTTGTCTGTCTTTGGCATTAACGTCAGTGACAAGTATTGAAGTTGACAGCAATAGGATACTTAATTCCGTGTGTTGTTTTTTGACATTTGTTACTCGAACGCACTAACACGACTAAGGACTGATTTTTCAATACCCAGGCCTACCACTGCGAAAATCGAAATTCGTAAATTTTGAGGATTTTTCTCTGTCACTCAAACGAAGGCGTCATTAGAGTGAGAGAGACAAATCGTCGAAATTTACGAATTTCGTTTCTCGCGGTAGGGCCGCAGGTAACAGTATCTGTCAAATAAATGTTAGCTCTATCGTTTTTTGACTGATGACCTTAGATAAGAATGGTAAATAATTTTAACTAATGGATACTTTTAACTGAGGATTGAAAAATCAGCCCTTAAAGTAGAATGTTTGGCATGTTTCTCACTTTCACAATAGTCCGATAAAAAATGTGTCATACAACGTGCACTTTTTCTTTGACATGCATGAACATAAAGAAAGTGTTATATTTATCTGACACAATACAAACAACCTTACCTGACGATTATGAAACAATCCCTTCATCTAATAAGTTACACGAGGAAATGAAATAAAAAACTATTTGCCTGTTTATATTTATTAGTAAATAAATCATGTTTTAAAAACGAGTGTAGACCCCGTGGTTGTTTATAACAATTAGGACTGCTAAAAAATGGTCTTGCATGGAAGTTACTAGCTCAGTGCAGAGGTCCCATCCCAGGGAGATATCTTCCCATGCTTGATTGCAATGTTGGATGAGGGCTTCGGTTCTCCATTAATTCCGATCCCATACATTTTCTGTAGGGTTAAGATTAGGTGATTTAGCCAGCCATATTATTTTAGTCATTTTCGGGTGACGATCGAACCAGGTATTAAGTAGTTATTCTAGCCGTGTGTCTTGCTCGAATGAACAATTAGGCATCTCCTGTTGTGAATACACATTCGCACACTGGGAAGCATATTCTCTTCCAACATCGTAACATAATCCACTGCATTTGCTCTTGGAGTTCGCCTGACACCATTTTTTTCTTGATAACGTGTATGCCGCCATAAATTTAAATGCAAGATTTAAACGTTTTCTCATCTGTGAAAATTGTTGACGACCAATCAAAATCCAAATACTTATTCGTGAGCAAAGTCCGCACGTGCAGTTTTTTAATCAGATTAGGTTGTAATTTTCGCAATATTATATCGAAAGAATCCAAACAATATTTTATAATTATTGAGTTTGACGTATCTTTGTCATTTGACAGTCATTGTCACAATCTGATTACCAAACAAATATAGTTTGAAAATCGAACTACCGTTTCACCCAGCAAGAAATAAAACTAGAAAACTTCATGAGTATGTGACGTAATTTGTCATTATAATACGAACAGATTATGTGGACGATTAAACTGCTAAACAATCATTTTCCTCGACTGTACAAACAAGATGCATAGACACAGTTAGTTACTCACACATTGAAGTGAATGGGCGTGGCATACTCATGGTAAGGAAGCAAACTACCCGGAAACGAATAAACGATAGTTGGACGGTTGCGTGACTGGGAAAGACAGTTGAAAAAGCTATTACCGACGCTCCATGGAACCTACGCAATGCCTTCTTTCCTGAACGCTATGCCTGTAAAGAGGAACGATATTGCAAATTGTACGGTATTTTCCACAGGCCATACATAGTACTAGATACTTATAGTTTAGCACTCATCATCATCATCATCTCAGCAATAAGACGTCTACTGCTGCAGGAAAGGGAAGAATGTTATCAGCATGTTCCTGAAGCAAAAAGAAAAAAAAATGTTACATGAGTTTTGATCAAATAATTATACAATTTTTTTTTATATCTCCGATGATCGTGAATCTATTTGAAATTGTTTTCTTAATTAAATGGGTATAATGCCGAGATGGTCCCGTTGGCACCGAGTCGAAGTGATGAAAGGATCTTCTTGAAATCGGTTGAAATCAGTTTATTTTTTTTTATTTAGGGTTTATTTACAATTAGATACATGAAATACTAGGATCTGGGGGACTTAATGTAGTTATTTATTTGTAAGATCAATAATATTATAATAAAATATATAATAGTTTTGTTTTCATAAATTTTTATGTTAGTTGAAAATAAAGGAAAAAAACACTCACAAAAATAAGGAAAACTTTTGATACCTATCAATTTCATAGCATCGGTACAAAAAGCCACTGAAATTTATCGAGCGGATTATCCACTTGACAAAACTTCACCTAGTTAAACCTTTCCAAAACGATAAAATAAACCAAACTCAAGTAAGTTATAGACCTGTTAGACCCCCATAACTTGCCTGTGCCGTACGTTTATGACCGGAAATATAGACATATTATATTACTAGATCACACTACGCCAATGCCACTATGAAACTATACTAAACGAAGCGTGAAGAAGCATCTAGCGGGCCAGCAAGGCGGTGGCAACTAACAGGTTACTGATTATCTCCTGTTCGTTGCCGCCGCGATTTGGGCTCTACTTTTCACTTACGATCAGGTGGAGTGGAGCCACTTTGTTGTGCCAACATAAAAAAAAATACTCTGTTTGGTTAGGCATTTCACTAAATGTAAAAATACATGCAGCATCTTTTTATTGAAAACCACAAGTAGTTACTTTTACTACCGACTAGTAGCCGTACAATAAGTTGGAAAGTAAAGGATACGTTAGGTTTTACTCGATACAAGAACCCCGCTAACGAGAGCTATTCGCACTATCAATAAAGTTGCTTTAAAGATTGATGTATTCATGTGCTCCCTGAATGATTTCACGAAGGTCACTATGTTTATACTGAGTTATAGTGTATAAGTAGCTATATAAACAAATTAATGCCATATAATGTTTCGATGTTGTTAGGAGTCGCTTATCTATCGTATTAGGTAAACCTGTAATGGTAGATTTAAGTTGTTAATATTAAATAAATAAAAAAAAAGAAGCATTCTATCGTGCTCGCACTGACATTTATTGGAGCGAGCGTGATGACCTGCTTTACATATCGAGATAAACCTAACGTTATCGATACTTGCAAAGTCATGATACGGCTAATAGGCGTATACCGGAATTAGGGTTGTTCCTTTATTTTCTTTTTCCACCAGGTGTTTTCTATTCGTTCAGACCTTAAACTCATCTCTGCAAAATTTCAGCAAAATATAAATGCATTTAGGTGCATTCCACGAAAAAGTCCAATAATCTTACCCCCTTATTCATAAACGTCTGCTAACTTAACAAGCCGCTAATAATCGTTTGTCCCTTTCGGTCTTAACAATGTGTCTATAAGAGCAAAAGTGACAAACGATTATTAGCGGCTTGTTAAGTTAGCAGACGTTTATGAATAAGGGGGTAAGACTTTAAAGATTTAAACTAAAACATTGTAACGTTACTTACTTTCTAAAGGTGCATGCAGACCAAAAGAGCATTCGCTGTTCTATCCCCCGCTCTACAAAATCAACCAATCACGTTTTGTGTAACGATCGAATTTCGTAGAGTGGGAGGTTAGAATAGCGAATGTTTGCTTAGTCTGAATGCACCTTTATAAATAAATAGTTAAAATTTGATTTTTTTTTTACCGATGTCCCGTTCGAACACGCTTTTTCTCAAAATTGTGAGTTTATCGAAGTTTTCTTTAGTGACTAGTCAAAAATTGCTCAAATATATATATAAAAACTAATAACTCTGAAGAAAATTCAAATTATCGAAAAATACAAATTCCGAAATGAATTTCACTTACGCTTAACTGGTAAGATCAACTGATTTTACAATTTAAATTTTTAGACTCCTATACTAATGGTATTCAAATTCATTCTATTAAATCATAGCAAGCTCTTAATTAGGTAATATAAAGCTAATCTTTTGTATAAAACATTTTTTTGTATAATCGAACTAGAAACCACTGGTGGAGCGAGAATATAATACCAATTTTTTTTTCATACATTCGTGAACCACCCTAGCCGGAATACATCAGCGCGAGTGAGATAGACTACTTTATGTATCGTGTAAACGGTAACGTAAACTTTACTTGCAAACTCATGCTACGGCTGAGGAGTTTAAGATTATCGAGATATAAAAGACTGATGATACAATCTACATCAAATACTTTGTAGCAGTCAAAGTACGTACCCAATATTTTATCCAACATACATGAATCCGCATAACTTTAATACCTCATTCCTGAGGTCGTTAGAAGAAATATTATACGAATGTAGATCAAAGTATGACGTTAGGTATTTTGTGCATTTTGTACAACAATTTCCTTATGTATATATGCAAAAAAAAATGGCCTAGTCTCTCATATTATATTTTGCAAGTTTTATTGATACATAATGGAACAGATTTTCCATTTTTAAGTTCACGTTTCCTGCATATAGCAATGGCAATGAAGTTGGTAGACATATTATTATGTCAGCATTATGCCTGCCTACATTGTAAGTTAAGTAGTTAGCTTTAAAATTTACCATTAGTGCGACATCTATTCCGCGACATGTCTATGATCGAAAATCTATGAGACTAGGAAATATGCCAGGAGCAGATACCTACTCGTATCGTTATTGAATTACCATAATTTTAGAATGCGAATTTGAAACGTAGATATATGTAGACGTATAAAAAACTGGCCAAAAGCATGTCGAGGCATACTCAGTGTAGGGTTCCGTAGTTATTTAAAGACTGTTCAACCTATCAAGTTCCAAATAATTTTCCTAAAAGTTTTTATTATACTTTTGAATTCTTTTTTTCTTTTGGACTGTTTGTTTCCGAAAATAAAAATAAAAAATTCAGTAACTCTCGATTCATGTTTAGATACTTACCTCATCATCATCATCATCAGCCTATGATCGTCCACTGCTGGACGTTGGCCTCTCCTATTAACTATGCGTATAAACGCATTAGGAGGTAAATACCCATAATCGCCGTAATTGGCGATCGCAGTAATGTGTCCACTATGATGACGCTGCTGCCCACCATCAATCTTTTATCAAATAATGGTCAGTGATACTTCAATCCCTTACGACGCCCGCAGGAGGAGTTGGGGTGGTGACAAATGTATTCTTATTGCCATCACCACACGGCACCAAATACACGACGGCATTTAGATACCTATTCAACAATATTACACGTTAGGGCTGAAATGAAAAATCACTGCCTACATAGTTTTGTTTCTAGGTACTATAAATTTACGTAAAAACTTACAGGGTGTAAGTCCAGCCATAGGTCCACTTGCGGATAAGGCCACTAACCCGAGTTAAAAATTCTAAGTTTAAAATAAATGAACTTAACTAATTAACTCTGTGTTGGTTAACCCTCCTCTTTATGGGATGCTCTCGAGGAGGCCTATGTCGAACAGTGGACGTCGTCTATATGTTGAGAATCATGATAATAGTATGAATTAAAACGGGATATAAATATAACAATTTAAAATTCGTTTTCGAGAACTGACAAGTAAGAAATGGCAAGTAAGTACCTTGATCTGAATCTTACAAATAAAATAGTATTTTATGCAACCCTTGTTTAAGATAGAGCAAAAAAGGTGAGTGGCGTGGGTATTAAAGACGCCACGAGCATTTTTTGACTCACTTAAACAATGTTGCATACAATACTTTTTCTACGACCACACACTTATTTTCCAATTGTAAATTTGAGAAATATTCTTAGTCAAACACAATTTTATTTATCATCAACGTCAAAATGAAAAAAGAAAGCTCCTCTATGGTTTATTTTCATCAGAAATGACATTTGAAATTATATTGGCAGCCATGTATTTCATTACGTCTTGTACTTATACACGACGTGTCTTAAAACCCAAAATGTACGGCGTGTATGCCCGAATGCGTTTATAGGGAATAGACAATATAGACTTGTCTTGACATCTGTAAGGTAGGGGCTTAAGGGTGTGTTCACGACCCTGTAAATGACAAGCAAAAGTACGGGAGTAGAAAAAATAAAGAATAATATTGTTGCAGTGAAATAAATATATTAATTACTTTAAAATCTCACAATAAACTCAAAACTAACAATCGCTTCAAAGCTTGATTCCACTTTCAACCTTCTTGTTCTAAACTGTTTTAATAAACGAAGTTTTATTTGTAACTTGATTAACTTTAATTAAACAATTTTCTTAAGACTTTGAACACAGAAACGTGCAAATGTTTCTTAATAGAGTTGGCAGAACAAACATTATACTAATGTCTTTAGCTGCATTGTCGGTACTCTCTGTTTAGCTACACTTGAAAGTCAAAGGTGAAAAACATGAAACGTTAGACTATTTCCAGCTTTTTTGGTTCGATGACGTCAAAGGTAGGCGTCCACTTGTCGGTATCGTACGCATCGGACGCATCGCACAAAACGGATAAATATTTCACAGTGCGTTAACTGTACCGGCAGCGTACGGATTACCGACGTTGAGTGCCAGGATACGGATTGACGATTGACGATACCAGTTCATTCGAATTTTCATAGTGAACACACGTGTGGAGTGAGAATGTCGGAAAGCGATGAAGAATTTGTCGTTGTGCCTTGCTTGTTGTTGTTGCAAAACCTAACGAATGTTCGTGGTAATTCACGCACAGATGCTTGACACGACAAACGCCAAATGCAAATGACCGACGATGCGGAGCGAGCGGAGTGCGTCCACTGATCGAAATTCCGAATGACGTCATCGGCACGCATCGCAAAAGTTGCCTCTCGGAGCAACGGTGTTGGCATTACTGATGTGCGATGCGTACGATGCGGACAGGTTGACGCACTTGTATGAGTTTCTATACAAAGCAACCTAAAATCCGTTGCGTGTGATGCGTCCAATGCGTACGATACCGACTAATGGACGCCTACCAAATGACACACGACAGCGATCTAGGATTGTCGATGTGTCCGATATAATTGACGTTTAAAATTATGTAATACTTATTATATATATATATCGGGAACCCTAATGACAGCCGAGCTAAGAGGGGTAGGATTTTAGTTATCTGCCTCCCAGCCACTCGTTACTCGTTACTAAAAGTACTCAGAACCTTGTATCTACGCAGTAGTAGAAAACGAATGGAGAGTTCTAAGCTTGCGTCCATGCATAGATGCATACCCCATAGAAATAACTTCCTTCGTAAGAATGTAAACCCTTCACATAACAAGACAAGAGTGAATCGTTCTATGTCTAACACGGGAATGAATTGATGAACACTGCAGTAGTGACCTTTTATACTGTCAGGTCACCAGCCACCTGTTCATAGGTTGGTATCATCTACCTGCAAACCTGCATGGACCAAGCAAAGACCACTCCAAGCAAAACATTGCTTATCGTTTTCTAGATTTAGTAACTCATATCTCCGACATATATACATTTTTTTTCAACCTGATTTATTGTCCCACGGCTGGGCATGGCCTCCCCTCTTTTTTTCCATTCGGCCCTGGAAGAGCTTCTGGTCCATGAAAGCGCTGTTGAAAGGTGACCTTCCACTGTGTCTCAAGCGCAAACTCATTGACGTGTGTATCTTGCCCGTCCTAACCTACGGCGCACAAACCTGTGGCCTATTTCACCATAATTACAAGTCTGACAATTGTAAAATATCACTGTTACTGACGTCACAGGCCTCCGTAGGCTACGGCTACCGCTTACTATCGGGCGGTCCATGTGCTTGTTTGCCACCAACATAAAATTAATACTGATAACGTTACTAAATCGTTAATAAACTACTTTTTATTTTCCGAAGCCCGTGACAAATTGTCGCAAGGTTTAGTACAATTCCCATTCAATCTTGACATGAGATTCGGCATATGTCGGAATTTCGCTACAATTGTCATGTTTTTTGTGACAATTGTAATTTTGCTTCACAAAAAACTTGTTAATTACTGCTGATTTATTAAAGCTCTAGTACTACATTTTATGTTGGTGGTAAACAAACGCCCGGCCCTTCCGATGGTAAACGGTAACTGTAGCCTATAGACACCCCAGATTGGAGAAACAGTAAATTTATAATTGTAGGACTTGTCAATGTGGTAAAATTGAGGCCTGGTCATTAACAGAAGCTCTCAATTCAAAACTCAAGGTTTGCCAGAGGGCGATGGAGCGCAGCATACTTGGTGCTCGTAGAACTGATCGAATTAAAACGAAACACGGAACTGTGCTCCAGAAGTGGAATTGTAGATGTAGGTGTCAAGACCGCTAAGCTTAGCCGAGCAAGGCAATTTTCAAACGACTTCTCCGCAAGCATCTTTTGACAGAAGAATATACATAGTTTCCTCCGTCCTTTAGATATATAAATCGTATGTATTAGTTTATTGTATTAATATACAGGGTGTTTTTTTTTCGACCGTTCAAATTCTACGTAGTGAATGTGTAGGTCATACTCACCAACTTTTACTATGGGGACAACGTCGAAATCGCGAAAAAAAAATCAGCTATTTCATACAAATTGGCGGCATTACGCCGGCCGAAATGTATGAAACAGCTGATTTTTTTTTCGCGATTTCGACTTTGTCCCCATAGTAAAAGTTGGTCAGTATGACCTACACATTCACTACGTAGAATTTGAACGGTCGAAAAAAAAAACACCCTGTATAAGTAGTAATATGTAATTATTAGGGTGGATCGCGGTTGTAGGAGTTTTTTTTATTTTATTTCAAACGTAATGGGCTAGTGAAAAGTAGATGCTCTGCTTATTACTTTAAAAGGAAATTAACTTATTTTTTAATATTTCTTAGTTTTAATACTGCCCCAAGCCTGTCGAACATCAACCATATTGTAATCTGTGAGCCACATTTTGGCAAAGATAACTATAATTCTGGTGTATAGTTGTAGTCTGCGCCTGATAATAGTTATAAAGACTAGGCTAGAATCGCGGAAAATAATGCCGGTATTTAACACAAAGAGAGATTACAAACTAATGTAAGCGTGCGAAATTTTGTCAATTTTCCAAGGTATTTTCTAAGATAAAAAGTCATGTTAATTGCAAGAAATGTGTACTACTAGATTATTTGTATCTTTTTTAATAATAAATAGATGATTTGAATATTTTTATTTTCTTTTAATGGCCTTAAACACCGACTTAGATCTGTCTATAATTTTCATATTTTCAGTGGTCTTGGGGCAGTGCAAGATGTACGAATATTAAGAATTGACCGTAATGTTTTTCATTTACTTTATTATGGAGCATCGATTTAGAACTAGCCCATTTTGAAATTCGAAAAAAAAAAAATTCGATCCACCCTAGTAATTATATTGTAGGTTTAGCTTTGTTTTGTATACATTACTTATTAGGATCTTTTTTTTTAATAACAGTTGTTTCTATAAAGTAATCATTTCCTGCACCAACTTAAATGTCTCTGTTTGGCCCTATGGTTGACTGGTAGAGAATGCCATTTGGCATTAAGTCCGCCATTTCGACGCTTATCTAAAACAACTCGGTATCTCGAAATAGTCCATTTTGCAATTAACTATAAAACTAGGCGCAGAATACGCTAAAGTTTATCGTGACTAAGACTCCCGTGTTCTAGTTCAAAATTTAGCCACTGTGGCAGCATTGTGCCGTTATGCCATTGGTGGAGAGTCGAAGCCATTTTATCTGCAAGACCGGCCATAGGCCAGTTGAACCACAGAAATTGGCGCCGTCACTGCGTTTGTTTGTAGACTAACGGCACATCTCGAAATTATACAACTATAGAACTTAAAGTTTATGTAAAACAGTGGCATAATTGGAAATAGTTCAGTGGAACAGTGGTAACTTGTTGTGCAATACATAATTATTCGTGGATGGCGCATTATCCGTGAAACAGTAAGTACACATGTTATAACTTAATAGGAAATAAGCGAGTGTTGTCGAAAATAATCAAAGTTGACTTGTTTACCTAATCGAAATAAGCTTTTATACTACATAAGATTAAGTTAATTTAGGGTGTTCTATACGAATTCAGAACATGTTCATTATAATTTTGCAACTAATAATTTGATTCAAAACGAGTACAGTCACCATAAATGATAAATAACTATAGTAAAGTTCAGTAATTTACGGTATTATGTTTATATAATGTTACTGAACATTATAACCGACATACCGACCCGGGTATGTCGTTAAACTACGTCCAAAACCACCGGTGGATGGGCAGCAGTATCCCTGTAATGCGGTGTACTAAACTGCGATCGCCAACCCGCCTGCCAAGCGTGGCGATTATGGCATATACCCCCGATGAGAAGTGCAAACAAAAAATGGCCCCGAGGTTCCAGCGACTCCCGGTGCTCTGGCTTTGGTAGCGGTCAGGGCACTAGCGGAGTCAGGGGTGCGAAGAATCTCCGGCGAAGATCCAGCTACCACCACCGACAAACTTTTGGCCCTGGCAACACTTAACACGCGCACACTGCGGACAGACGAGAGATTGGCTGAGCTCGAGGAAGACCTGAGCAGGTTACGATGGGACGTTATTGGGCTATCGGAAGTCCGAAGAGAGGGTGAGGACACGATAACACTCAAGTCCGGTAACCTGCTTTATTTCCGGGAGGGCGACCAACAGTCCCAGGGAGGTGTCGGGTTCCTCGTCCACAAGTCCCTCGTGAGCAACGTGGTGAAGATCGAGAGTGTGTTGACTAGGGTGGCGTACCTTATACTCAGAGTATCCAAGCGGTACTCGTTGAAGGTCATACAGGTCTACGCTCCGACTTCTTCACACTCCGACGAAGAGGTAGAAGCTGTGTATGAGAACATATCAAAAGCCATGCACAGTCCTGAAACCTACCATCGTTATGGGGGACCTTAACGTTAAATTGGGCAAGCGAAACGATGATGAGCTGAGAGTGGGGCAATTTGGGTTGGGTCTCGTAATCACCGGGGTCACTTACTAGCCAGTTTTATGGAGAAGGAGGGACTCTACATGATGAACTCCTTCTTGAAGAAGCAAGAACACAGGAAGTGGACCTGGAAGAGCCCAGATGGTGCCACCAAAAACGAGATTGACTTTATCATGTCGACTCAGAAGCATATATTTAATGATGTCTCTGTGATCAACGCGGTTAAAACCGGAAGCGATCACCGCCTTGTAAGGGGTATATTAAATATAAGCGTCAAGCTAGAGCGATCTCGATTGATAAAGTCTACGCTCCGACCAGCGCCGATCCAACTCCAAAACCCCGAGAGCTTCCAGCTCGAACCGCAAAATCGTTTCGATTGCCTACCCAGCGACGTGGATGTGGATAAGTATAACGACGGGTTTGTGGCAGCTGTCCATTCCACTGGGTCAACGTTCTTTAAGACCCAACGGAAGAAAGGCAATAAGAGGCTCTCTGATCCAACTCTAAAGGTCATGAAAGAAAGGAGTGAGATGGTTCTACAATCCCCAGAAGATGCCGCATCATATCGCCGGCTCAATAGACAAATCTCCAAGTTGATCACCCGCGACATACGCCAATTTAATACCAACCGGATTAAAGAGGCTATTGACCGGAACAAAGGCTCTAAAGATTTTGCGAGAGATTTGTCTATTGGTCAGAGCTGGCTTGCGAAGCTGAAGACTGGGGACGGTAGGATCGTTTCATCCAAACCTCTGACGTTTTGAGTGAGATAGAGAGCTTTTACGGACAGCTGTACACATCAACACGAAGACCCATCTCCAATTTAGCTAACGACCCACGAGCTAAATTGACTCGACACCATACCGAAGATATACCGGACGTCAGCCTATACGAGATTAGGATGGCTCTCAAACAACTCAAAAACAATAAGGCACCAGGCGATGACGAAATAACAGCCGAACTCCTGAAGGCGGGTGGGAAACCAGTCCTTAGGGCCCTTCAAAAGCTGTTTGATTCCGTCATCTTTAGAGGAAACGCCAAAGGCATGGAGCAGGGGTTTGGTGGTGTTGTTCTTCAAAAAGGGTGACAACACCCTGTTGAAGAATTACAGACCCATCACACTTCTGAGCCATTTCTATAAGTTGTTTTCGAGAGTCATCACAAACCGTCTCACACGCAGGCTCGACGACTTCCAGCCTCCTGAACAAGCCGGTTTCAGAAAAGGTTCCAGCACCGTAGACCACATACACACGCTCCGTCAAGTTATACAAAAGACCGAGGAGTATAACTTGCCCCTCTGCTTAGCGTTGTGGACTACGAAAAGGCCTTTGATTCGATCGAGACGTGGGCTGTACTACAGTCTCTCCAGCGGTGCCAAGTAGACTACCGCTACATCGAAGTGGTGACGTGCCTTTACGAAAACGCCAATATGTCAGTTCGCCTCCAGGACCGGAACTCGAAACCAATTCCATTGCAGGACAAGGAGATGTTATCTCTCCTAAATTGTTCACCGCTGCACTGGAAGATGTTTTCAAGGTTCTGATTTGGCATTAACATCAATGGCGAGTATATCACTCACCTTCGGTTTGCCGACGATATAGTAGTCATGGCTGAGACCATGGAGGACTTAAGTACTATGCTCGATGATTTCAGTAGAGTCTCTGAAGATGTTGGTCTTAAGATGAACATGGACAAAACGAAGATCATGTCGAACGTCCATGTGATACCAACTCCCGTGAAAGTTAGAAACTCTACACTCGAAGTTGTTGACGAATATGCAGACCTGGGACAAACTGTCCAGCTGGGTAAGTCCAACTTCGAAAAGGAGATCAATTGTCGAATCAGACTGGGTTGGGCGGCGTTCGGTAGACTACGCAATATATATCTTCTCGTCCAATATACCGCAGTGTCTCATGTCGAAAGTCTTCGACCAGTGTGTGTTGCCAGTGATTACTTACGGATCTGAAACGTGGTCGTTCACTATGGGACTCATTAGGAGGGAGAGTCAGACTCAGAGTCACTCAACGAGCGATGGAGAGGGCAATGCTCGGGGTTTCTCTGCGAGATCGCATCAGGAATGACGAGATCCGCAGAAGAACGAAAGTGACTGACATAGCCCATTACAAGAAGTTACAAAATTACACCCATTATCTTGTCTTATAAACTTAAATATGCCATTATAATCTGTAAAGTTTTATTATTAATATGACGCATGTCATTTTAGACCATTATTGTCCATATAAAAAAATTGTATTTAAACATTAAAACGAAATAAGTTACTATTCTTTATAAATGTTTTTAGAATATTTGTCTTAATGACAAATAATCCGCTATTGTTCATAAGAAAAAAATAAAATCTTGATACTTTTTCTATTGTGACTTTAATGCACATAAACAAATTCTTATTTTGAGTTACGACTCGATTTTATGCTGGCACAAGTCTAAGTTGTGTGTTTTTTTGAGTTTTTTTGGTATTGATTATACGGTTTATTAATTTTATATTTTTTATTTCGCATTCTCAAATAAAAAAGGATGCTATGGCTAAAATAAGATTTCCAATTGGTTTTTGTAATAAAAAGTTATGAGTAATTATTTTTTGTGTTTTTTTAAAAGCTCTCTCCTGAAAAAACACACATTTTGAGATACCGAGTTGTTTAAGATAAGCGTCGATTTGTACAGCATTGTTTGTTTTGTGCAATAAAGTTTAAATAAATAAATAAATAAGCTTAATATTAGGTATATTATAATTGAAAAATGTATACTATTGTTTTACTTAATCAGTATATTTTTACATAACATTTATTACTCTAACCAAGAATTCCTTAACATTTTCAGAGGGTATGCTGATGAATAATTTTCTTAATCTTGATTGCCCTGTCGAACAATAGCAACCGACTTGTTTATTTTCTAAATAAGCAAAATGACTCTCATAATAAGTATGCATTGTAGTCTATGCTATTCTATGTATATAGGTAGTACCTACGAGTATATCAATTTCTAATCATAAACATGAACTTTAACCTAAGATAAGTGTCGCATATAGCTTATAATATGTAAATAAACATCTGTCTTATGTCATTTATAGCTCATACTATGTAAATAAATATCTGTCTTAGTATGTAATTCTTAAGCCTAATACTTTAACTAGATATAAGATTGATTGTTCCCCAATTAAATTAATCCCATTCCTTTACTTTTTTGTACAATATTTGTCCATTGTGTATTTCGTGTAATTCATTTAAATAAATACTATCACACTATACGCTACCACATATAACACGCACGCGGCGTGAGATACCCGCGACTTTGGGCGCTCGCGGATTATCGCGGATTGGGGATAGCTAATATATATACACGCTATCCGCGAGGGCTCAATTCATTCACGCATTCACGCTCACTTCATCAAGCGCTAATCACGCGCTCACTAACCAACTAACACTCAACCTACTGTAATGTTGTAATTGTAAACAAGTGTTTTTATTTAAACATTTCCCTAAATAAAGTCCCTGAGCCGAGGTAGCCGCAGTAGCTGAGTCATCGAGCATCACGACAGTCTTCGTCAAGAGAACGAGATACATCCACACCCCACAACTTGGTCCTTCGAGCCGGATAGCAGCGAAGACTGAAGGTGCAGAGCAAGCCCGGTTGTCAAAACAGAAAAAAGTACGCGCTGAGCTTGAAGGCAACTCGGCTCAGGGTAGGGACCTTACCAGCTTGCTGGTCGGACCGTACGTGTTGTAGGTTTCCTCCACGTACGTGTCCTGGCAACTTTAGTTGCATTACGTCACACGGTTGACGTCATCCTTACCAGCTTGCTGGTCGGACCGTACGTGTTGTAGGTCTCCTCCACGTACGTGTCCTGGCAACTTTAGTTGCATTGCGTCACATGGTTGACGTCATCACACTGCTTTCGGACGCTTAAGGCATTGCACTTAGCCTAAGCGCGAGATTCAGTGCATCGAGGGATCCACGCTTAGGGACGTCGGCGTTGCAATCGGTAGCGTCGTCGTATAGGTGTTAGGTAGGTAAAGTCATAATTACCCCCGCGTGCGTCAAAGTGAAGAAAGAAGATGTCCGAATCGGGAAGAACTCTGCGACCGCGGAAACAGGGGCAAGGCGTCCCCACTCCCACGACCACCGGGTCGAGGGACACCACGACCACACCGCAAACGGGCGACACCACCACTGTCTCCTATGAAACTCATCAAAAGAGCGGAGGCACCAGTGGCAATCAGAACAATAGTCGGAAAAAAGTTCGGTCGGAAGATGAAGTGTCGAATCGCGATATCAACGAAACGGTAGTGGTTAGAAGTAGGTCGGGCACCGTAGTAGGCAACGACGACGATATAGTGCAAAATAACAAGCGCGCGCCGGTAAATAATAAACCCGCGAAAAGTGACCGCGAATCAGTGTGCAGGGACCGCGATAATAAACTTGCTGTACTCTTAGCAGAACTCGAAGTTCATAAAGCCGCCCTCGCCGTTGCTCAAAAGCAGAGTGACACTGCCAAGTTAAGGCTCCAGATTGCCGAGGCCGAGGCCCGATCTGGGAGCGGCAGTGTCATATCCGACATTAGTAAAACCGAGCAACGAGTCAGAGGTTGGGTGGAACAACAAGTTCAGTTAAAACCAGCCGTCGCGAATATCAAATTCCCGTCGCCCCGCGAGGCCGCGCCGCCGGCACCCGTTGCCGAGAAATACCGCCAAACTCAACCACAAGCGATTAATGTGCCGTATACGCAATACACTCCCGTGATACATAAACCGCCCGAATTGCCCACGTTTGACGGCAACGTTACGGAATGGATCGCGTTTCGCGCCGAATTCGAAGACACCGCGCCCATGTTTAGCTCGGTGAATAACGTCAGTAGGATTAGGCGAGCCCTTAAAGGCGAAGCGCGAACGGCCGTCAAATCAATTATGTACACGGTGCAAGACCCGTACGAAATAATAGAAGCTTTAGAAAGACAGTTCGGAGATCCTGAGGAAATAATCCTCACCGAGCTGCATAATGTCAAACGTATGCCCCGCCTGGCAGAAGATAATAGTAATATAACGACATTCGCCGCGCACGTGGCCAACGCCGTGGCCACGATAAAATCATTAAGACAAGAAAAATACTTGTGCGCGCCGGAACTTGTAAATAAAATAGTTAATAAACTAAATTTAATTGTGCGCTACGAATGGGCAAAGTATAAACAAGCAAATAGCGAAACACCGGATTTAGTCGCGATCTCCGAGTTTTTAAACGATATAAGCAAAGCCGCGAAACGCGTAAGTCATGGTAAACAAAGTAGGTCGCGAAATCACGTGAATACGGTAGCTTTCGAACAGAGCTCAAAACAAGAATCTAGACAAAATTACGCGCCACCGTCTTATCGCGATAATAGTAGCGACTCTGAATCGGAAGTACATAACGCGACACCGCGCAAAGGCTCGAGGTATCCCACGGTAGCCCAAGTGAAACCGCGGGAAATAAAAAAGAAACCCGAGTATACAAGCGGGGCTAGACCGAAACAAAGCTCGCCCAGCGTCAGCGTACCGCGCGATTCGTGTCCTATATGCAAGAATGCCAACAACCATTACGTCAGCGCATGCGCGAAGTTTATAACCGCGTCGGTCGCCGACAGATGGGAGTTCGTAAAAAATGCACGGCTATGCGTTAGGTGTCTAGGGTTCGCGCATCGTAGACCGTACAAATGTAAATACGTAGCTTGTGGAGTAAACCAGTGCGAGGCTGGCCACCACAAATTATTGCACGGTTTAAGTTTAACCACGGCTAGCGCTCAAAGTAACAAGGCCTCACCGGGAGGCGTAAATACGATACGACTAGCACAGGCGTATCTTAAAATTATTCCGGTAGAAGTCTCAGGTCCGTCAGGCGTGGCGCATACGCATGCGCTATTAGACGAAGGTGCAGCGATGTCACTGATCCTGCACGAAACGGCCGTCAAGATAGCCCCCCAACAGAGGGGGGAAACGCTCGATATTCAAGGCATAGGCGGTACCGTTAGCAACACAGATTCGTATACAATTCGTTTCGGAATCAGAGGTCACTGCAGTCGTCATTTAGAAACGATAGAAGCACTGACTATTAGAAGAATAGGTGTAGGATCGCAAGAGGTGTCCAGAAAATTAGTCGAACAATGCGAACATCTAACAAATGTCATTGACGAACTATGCTACGACACCGCGGTTCCAACCATACTAATAGGACAGGATAATTGGCATCTAATCGTAACACGGCAAATTCTAAGCGGTAAACCTCACCTACCCGTCGCGAGTCTGACGAAGTTAGGATGGGTACTCCATGGGCCACATCGTAAAGGCGATGCGGCAATAAATTTCATAGGCCACGCACGGCCTAAGACCGCGGACGATCTCGCCGTCGAGCTTATGAAAAAGCATTTCGACATAGAGGCACTAGGCATAGAAAAAAAACTACCGCGTACCGATCCCGACCAGCGCGCGTTAGATTTATTAAAATCAACATGTCGAAAAATACCGGGTGAAAATAGATATAGGGCGGGACTATTATGGCGTACCGATGATGAAACTCTCCCGGATAACAGAGCTCACGCGTTACGACGACTTTACAGTCTAGAAAGAAAACTCGATCGCGATACAGCTCTGAAAACCGAGTATACGAAGCACATGAATAATCTGCTCGAGAAAGGTTACGCGGAGAAAATGGATTCGCCACCCCCACCCGAAGGAACCCGAACATGGTACTTAGCGCATTTTCCGACGTTTCATCCGCAGCGAGGAAAAATGAGGCTAGTATGGGACGCGGCGGCTACGGCATACGGGCGATCATTAAATAGCGCGCTGGTGGCCGGGCCCGATCTACTAGAATCACTCTTTGGCGTTATGGTGCGCTTCCGAGAAGGCAAAACCGCGGTCATAGCCGACGTAAAAGAAATGTTCTTGCAAATCGAAATAATGGAACAGGATCGGGATGCGTTACGTTTCGTTTGGAGGGGGGAGGACCGTTCAGCCCCACCTCAAGAATATAGAATGAAACGATTAATATTCGGTTCAGCTGCGTCACCTACAACGGCGCTATACGTCAAAAACGAAAACGCAAACGCACACAAAGACAAGTACCCGATAGCCGCGGAAAAAACCATAAAAAACACATACATGGACGACATGTTAGTAGCATTCGACATGGACGACCACGAAGTTAGGCGCGTTATAAACGAAATATACGAGTTAAACATGCTTGCGTCGTTCGAACTTCGCGGGTTCGCGTCAAACAACCCCGCAGTAATTTCTGACGTAGTAAGCTCCAAGGAAGAAACGTCAATTATCGGGGGGAGCGAAAGCGAAAGAACGTTAGGCTTAAAATGGAACCATAAACGAGATACGCTCGGATTCCACGTCAACTTTCGCAATACGCCCGAAGACGTCCTAAAGGGAGAAAAGTTACCTACAAAACGTCAAGTTACTAGCAGTGCAATGTCCATATTCGATCCGATAGGCTACGTAAGCCCAATTTCAGTGCTAGGTAAAGCACTCATGCAAGAGGTGTGGAGAACCGGTATAGATTGGGATACGACTATTCCTATCTCACTCGCACCCGCATGGCGGTCATTCGTCGATAACGTACAGCAACTAAAATATTTAGAAATACCGCGTCACGTACAGGCGTTCAATAGAGAAGCCGATATACATGTTTTTTGCGACGCGAGCGAAAAAATATACGCGGCAGCTATATATATAGTAAGTACCAGTCCAGAGGGACTACGTACTTCAGCGCTCGTAGCAGCGAAAGCACGAGTCGCACCGCTGAAAGTAATTAGCGTGCCACGAATGGAACTACAGAGCTGCGTACTCGCGACCAGGTTAGCCGAAACAATAGTCAAGGAATCGGATTACGTTATAAAGAATAGGTATTTTTGGGCCGATTCAAAAACCGCGTTAACATGGATCAGGTCAGACCCGCGTAGGTATAAAACGTTCGTAGCCCATAGAATAGCGGAAATTGAAAGCACAACCACTCCCGC
Source organism: Thaumatotibia leucotreta (assembly GCA_025490895.1). NCBI lineage: Eukaryota > Metazoa > Arthropoda > Insecta > Lepidoptera > Tortricidae > Thaumatotibia > Thaumatotibia leucotreta. Next base: position 56,845 of record JALPQI010002385.1, read on the forward strand.
CGACTGGCGATGGGTACCGAGTGCGTTAAACGTAGCCGACGACGCGACCCGAGGCGTTCCCGCGCAATTCGGAACAAATCACCGATGGTTCATCGGGCCCGAGTTTATACGTCAAGAATCAGCTAAGTGGCCGGTCGAAAAAACACTCGCCGGTACGGACGTTACCGGAGAGGAACGCGCGTTTAAAACTATATGTACGGGCGTCGCGAGTAAAAAAGATAAGTTCGATTATTTACCAGTCGTAAATAGGTTCTCTAAATTTTCAAAGTTAGTCCGAGCGACGGCTAGAGTTCTGATTGCCGCCGAGGCTTTTAAGGCCAAACCGCTATGCAAGAAAATAGAAACAGAAATGAACAAGGGGCATTTGAACTTGGCCGAAATCTTGTTAATACGACGAAGTCAACAAGAATGCTACGCTGAGGAAATCAAGTTGCTGGAGGCTGGGCGCGCACTACCAAGAAGGTCGGCATTACACAAAATTGCAGTTAAACTGGACAAGAATGGAGTTCTTATACTCGATGCTAGAATTGACAAGCAAGTCCACGTACCCGTCTTGCACGCCAAAGAAGGCTTCACGAAGCTCCTGATTCATCATTATCACGTTCTGTACAATCACGGCAACCACGCGACTGTGATCAACGAATTAAAGCAGAATTATTATATTATCGGACTGCGCGGTAGTATTCGTTACTTAACGAATAAATGCCAATGGTGTCGGACCTATAAGGGAACTACTCTCAAGGTTCCTGTAGGCGACTTACCACCAGAAAGGCTCCAAGCGAATCAACCGCCGTTTACCGCAGCAGCGGTAGACCTCTTCGGACCTATGCACATCACAATAGGTCGCCGTAGAGAGAAAAGATGGGGCGTCCTGTACACGTGTCTTACCACCAGAGCCGTCCATTTAGAGCTTGCCGCCTCTCTTTCGGCATCCTCTATGATATTATCATTAAGAAGAATGATGGCACGGCGTGGTACACCCACCGTTCTCTACTCTGACAACGCCACCAATTTCTACGGAGCAGAACGAGAAATCGCCGAAGCAAAGGTGACTCTACCAGAATCCATGAGGCCATTCTTAATCAAGAAATCCATAATGTGGAAGAAGATTCCGCCAGGCAACCCTTCCGCCGGCGGTGCTTGGGAACGTCTCGTCGGCAGTGTCAAGTCAGCTCTGAAAACAACCCTCAAAGAACAAGCGCCCCATGAGGAAGTCCTGCACACTTTGTTGCTAGAAGCCGAACACATAATTAATTCGCGACCACTCACACCAGTGAATCCCGATCTCGAAGACGAGGCCCTGACTCCAAATCACTTCCTTCTTGGACGATCAAGCGCCATGTCACCGCTGGGAGTGTTTACAGACAGCAATTTATCCCTATCTTCTTGGAAGACTGCGCAATCTCTCGCCGACCACTTTTGGAAACGCTGGCAGAAAGAATACCGGCCGAGTTTACTCCCACGATCCAGCGCGCACCAGAAAAGTCAAAAGCTACACGCAGGCGACATAGTGATAATAGCGGACGGTTCAATGCCACGAGGTACATGGCCTAGAGGCGAAATCGCACAACTCTTTCCCGGCCCTGATGGCCATGTAAGAGTAGCCATTGTACGCACCCGCGCAGGTGAAGTCCGCCGCCCAGTCTCCAGATTGATCCCTATATGCTCTCCGTTCAACGACGGTGCTGACGCACGTGGGGGAGAATTGTCGCATATAGCTTATAATATGTAAATAAACATCTGTCTTATGTCATTTATAGCTCATACTATGTAAATAAATATCTGTCTTAGTATGTAATTCTTAAGCCTAATACTTTAACTAGATATAAGATTGATTGTTCCCCAATTAAATTAATCCCATTCCTTTACTTTTTTGTACAATATTTGTCCATTGTGTATTTCGTGTAATTCATTTAAATAAATACTATCACACTATACGCTACCACATATAACACGCACGCGGCGTGAGATACCCGCGACTTTGGGCGCTCGCGGATTATCGCGGAGTGGGGATAGCTAATATATATACACGCTATCCGCGAGGGCTCAATTCATTCACGCATTCACGCTCACTTCATCAAGCGCTAATCACGCGCTCACTAACCAACTAACACTCAACCTACTGTAATGTTGTAATTGTAAACAAGTGTTTTTATTTAAACATTTCCCTAAATAAAGTCCCTGAGCCGAGGTAGCCGCAGTAGCTGAGTCATCGAGCATCACGACAGTCTTCGTCAAGAGAACGAGATACATCCACACCCCACAATAAGAGTTTATTGCAAACAGAATGTGTTACATTTTCACGTAATATACTCGTTGTAAATTAACCCTTTATTTCATTATGCATATATTATTGTTTTAAGCTTTACATACACGTTATGTAAATATTTACTGTATTTCGTGTTGCACGCTTTTTTATTTTTAATTTAATTCATGGTTTAAATAATAATATTGAACACTGCTGACAACCCTAGCAATGCATCAAAAATGCTACAAAAGCACGATCACTGCATCAGTGTTGATTAACCAAACAATGACAAAGTATTTTCATTATGCCAGTTTTTTCAATTTCCAGTTTTCTCAAGTCGTTACATATGAAGGGTCCACGGAAAGAACATGTCTAGTCAATTCAAATTACAGAAGGAAAAACCACCTTACTTTTAACAGAATAAGCTGTGAATTTGCCTTGATTTTTTAAGCACTGGACATGTTTTTCCCGTGGCCTCTTCATATAATAATAATAGGGCCTAATAGGTATGTATGAGTTATCGTAAGCTCGGGAATACACAGAAGTACTATAGTTTGTTATTTTAGGTATTTAACTAAATATAAACACAAACTACCCTCATACCCTCAAATGTCTACTTAATCCAGGTGACGATAGATGAAAACGTGACACGATCAAATAAAGTAGGCTAATGTCAAATTATTCCGTCACAGATCCAGATGGTTTTGTATTTGATTGGTTAGCCAAAAAATGTAATAACTGAATGTTATGTGATTTTTTCTATGGTAAGCACATCTGTTACGACATTGTGTGATGTTATAACTAATCGAAAATTTACAAATTGTTTGTTTACATTTATTTTAATCAACAGGCTATAGTACACTCGCGGTCAAATACACTGGTGGTACAGTCAAGTGCAAAAATAAGTATCGCAAGAATCCGCTCATAAATATGTTACGACGTTCTTATTACACAGAATTAAAGTGCACTGGGACATATTTTTGAACATTTTTGTGCACACCTTATTTTATCTTTGACTGCAGGACCTCGTGCAGGGTCCGCCCGCATAGCTACCACCGTCTTACCCGTTAACCTGCTGCTAAATAGTACCTACTGTGTTCCGGTTTGGAGGTAAGATAGCCGGTGTCATTACTGGCATAAATAGAGGCAATCCATCTAAGTCCTCAGGGTAGGTAGCGCATTGGCGATTTTTTTGGTCACTATGTCCATGGGCCTCAGTTCCCGCGTTCCATCAGGTGGGCTGAGAGCTCAGTTGTCTACCTTCGTCACATAAAATAATAATAATACGGGTCAGGTGTCATTTTTCATTGAAAATGAGCTGATATCAAAGAGAGCTTCAGTACAGTATAGGTAGAATTCTTTTTAACATCAGATTATATTATTGTAATTCTCCTGAAATTATCTTTGACTCGAAAAAAAAATGGTCGTTAAACTAATTTACGCAGTCAAAATTTTAGTGCTTAAAAAACGCCAATGTACTTAAAAAGGGGCCTTTTAATCTTGACTTGCTATTTTTATATTCACGGAGTTACCTGAGGATTACATACATATTTTTTGGATTCTATAAAAAAAAAATTCTATGAAATTTTATACCCTACCTACCCGTATTCTTTGATCGAGAGTGTAGTAATACTTTCAGGGCAGTAACTTAACAAGCCGCTAATAATTGTTTCTCCCTTGCTCCTATCCTTGCTCTTATGGACACATTGTTAAGACCGAAAGGGACAAACAATTATTAGCGGCTAGTTAAGTTCACAAACGTTTATGAATAGTTAAGAGGGTTAGTCGTTAATAGTCTGGTCTAGGTGTTTATAACACCCGGACCGCTTGTGGCCTAGCGGTAAAACGCACGGCTGCTACGCAGCGGTCGTGGGTTCGATCTCCGGCTCGTACCAATGGGTTTTTCAAAAAACTTATGTACGAAATATCATTTGATATTCACAAGTGCTTTACGGTGAAGGAAAACATCGTCAGGAAACCTGCATACACCTGCGAAGAAGTTCAAGGGTGTATGTGAAGTCCCCAACAAGTACTGGGCCAGCGTTGGGACTACGTAAAATAGGCACGTTTGATGTCGATTTGCGGAAAAAAATGGCCAGAATACAACAACAACAACAAAACCCTGTACGCATCTCTTTCGCAAACCGCAATCGAACGTTCTGAGTTTATTTAATTCTTTTAAAATACCGTCGAACTTTCAAAATGGCATCCACAGGGGGACGATCACGAAACTCTGGCACGGGGGCCTCATTACTGAGTTTTAACGTAATAACCCAAAAGTCCCGCGGGCGACATTCCGTTGTGAGTATTAACGGAGTTGAAAACTGCCTTTAAAATTTATAATGCACTTGTGCGATATTTTTATTCATTACAATGTGTTAAACTTCGCCTGGTAATGTATGTAGGTGCAAGTTTTTGCTTAAAGTAATGTAGTCAAAAAATTTGTAACAAATGTCTAACCCACACAACCAATTTCCGTGCGAGCGAATCAGCGCACTAAATTTTATTGAATTTTATTCGTCAATTCGCTAACAAAATAAATAAAAACCGAATTTGTTTTCTAAAGTACAAATAGTTTTACACAACTGAAGGGTCGACATGAAAACATTCTCAGTCCATTGAGCAATTTGATTTAGATTCAGGGCACACCTCACGTAGTCGATAAATTTACGCTAAAGTGTGTGGAAAACTAGTTTTTGTTATTATTCCCGATGAATCCGGTGGTAAACTACGAACTAAAATTTTATGTTAGGTTGCGTGGGAAGGAGTACAAAATAAGTAGAATTTGGATTTCCAGAAACCTACGTATCAATCAAATCAAATTGTCGAAGGAATACAAATGGATGCTTCAAATATGTTCAGCGATCAAATTCTCAAGGTATAAATTGAAATAGGTATCATGTGATCACATTAATTAAACGCTTCTTAAAAATCAGTTATTAAAGTCCATTTCAAATACGAACGCCCGATTCCACTTGACAAAGTCATTAGGCTTCAAAGATACTTGGTAATATCCTTTTGTGGGGTGATATTTTATGCATACATCGGTGTATGACACGTGCCAATTTGTAATGGACCAATTAAATGACAAATGATTCGAGTGGCATCGGGCCTTCGTATTTGAAATGGACTATACCTATCAAATATATTAATTATATATCGACGCTGGAAAGGAGAAATTGGGTAAGCGACATTTTTGAAGATATTGAGTTATACACACCGTTAGAATCGGCAAATTTTTCTGCGTCGAATGAGCTAGGTTTCGTATCCATCTGACAACTTTTGTGTCGCTTATCCCATCGGTGATTTAGAGAACTTTCGATCATTTTTTACTACTAAACGACTTGGTTTTTGACAACTTTTAAGAAAATGGAGATTAGATAAAATATAATTCAACATAATGAATCTTGGATCATTTTACCTATTTGTCATGACAGGTTAAATTTTACTTGGATATTTTTGCTGTGTAACAACTAATCATCACTTGTGGGTTAGCTATTTTTACCTGACTGTATGATATGTTCTCATGTCGTTTGGACAATTTTACCTTTATCTTAATTTAAAATTAAAGACGGTTAGACAATATTACTTAACTATGATATCTGAACTATTGGCGTTTATCCATTTTTACCCCTACATTTATTTATGAACCATATGTCGCTTAGGTATCCCTTTTTACCTGAATTTACATTAGAATACTCGTACTACTGTCACTTATCCTAACTTGCATGAATGAAATGTCAGTAAAAAAGTTAGCAACAATTTGCATACATAAATGTCTGCTATTTTATTCTTTGTCACGTTATGTAGAAACATTTGGCAGAGAGGTTGTCCTGTCAATTTTTACTCTGCGTTAAATAAAATGTTTTTGGAACTTTAATAAATAAAAATAAAAAAAGAAATAGGTACTAACTAAAACTATTTTTTAAGTGTTATCATAACGTAATACGATGGATAAACATACCAACAGGTACGGTTGTTAAAAGTAGATAGTTTTCAAGTGCCTCGTTTGTAGGTAGGTACTAACTATTGTTGGCTCAATAACGAGTTATCCTTGTTGATTTTGCATGTTTTAACCCTTAAATGCATGACCTTGACAAAGATTTATTCTAATTTGAATTCTGACATGTTGTCAATAGAGTCGAATATACATGATGCATTTAAGGGTTAAAATAAAGAGAAATGATCTCAAATAGAAAAACAAAATATATTTGTTTTTAATACTTAACAATAACTATTACTTACTCACATACTTACCTACTTTTTGGAATAAAGTTAAAAAAATACCTAAAACAGTGTCTTTCTTTTTTCACGTGTAAGTAAATTCGTTTACTAGTCACGGAATGTTACTCTTGTAATTGAAATGACTGACTATGAAGTCTAAAATAATTTCTCATTTTAAGTATGTGGATATTTCTTACTGATATATTTATGCTATTTTTTTCAATTTATATATTTTTACCCGAATATAAAATAAGCCACATCGGCAGTTAGATAATTTTAACATGATGAATTTGTTATGTAAGTCTCGGGTGGACTTATTTACCTTCCATATTTCTTTTACAACGTGTTGGTTAGATAATTTTACCTGAATCAATTTTTCCGACCATTTTGCTTAAGCGACAGTAAATCCTTAAATAACACTTGAATACGTTAAATAATTAAAACATCACATAGAAAACATATTTATGTCCATAAATAATGCTTCAATTATTTGATGTGGCCTCGTAATTCATTATAATGATTTTTTTTCGAAAATCTCGTCGGTATTTTGCCTCTCCTGTAAAGTACGCACTGTGTCGCTTATCTAATTTCTCCTTTCCAGCGTCGATATCCATATTAAAGGTAGAATTTATAATAATTACCAACAAAAAACAAATTCAAGATCCCACTATCAGACCTCGACTTGGTACCAACGTGACAATCCTTGGGGTATACTGGTTTGAATAAAAAAATCTGGAGATCGGCATGAGAAGTCACGATTCTCGGATATATCAAGTAAATATTAATAAAAAACACAGCGGAATTAACGGATGTATCCTCCTTTATTGAAGTCGGTTAAAATCAGTACCTACTAAATACTCAGTATTTAGTACTGATTTTTAACTCACAAGTAGAATTTACACATTTTGTCAGCCTCCGTAGCCTAGTTGGTAGTGACCCTGCCTACGAAGCTGGAGGTTCCGGGTTCGAATCCCGGCGAGGGCATTATTTGTGTATTTATTTATCACAAATATTTGTTCCTTGGTCATGGCTGTCTATGTATATAAGTAGCTATATGTATCTATCTATTATATATATCGTCGCCTAGTACCCACATCACAAGCCTTAATTGTGCTTACATTGGGATTAGGTTGATTTGTGTAAGATGTCCCAAGATATTTATTTATTTATTTCAAGATATTATAGTACCCGTGCGAAGCCGGGGCGGGTCGCTAGTTTATTTATAAGCTAAGAATATTTTGTTTGTACCAATAATAATGTTTCTGAGGATATTGTGGCCTGTAGAATAATAAGATATCTTGGTTTGTATCATTGTCTGGTATCATTCATTGTGCTGATTAATTTTGCGCGTCTCTGACACTCGGGACTATCCATCATGGCAGACTGTTCGCTACGGTTTGTTATGGAATATATATTAATACAGATCATAGAACAGGGTAGATTAACATTAATCTAATATAAGTCACTAGTCTCACCGCGAGCTACTAAGCTATGAACTATCGGCTATAAACACGAACAAAAGATACGCACGTCCGTGTAAAAAAACGAGACACGACGATACTCGCCCGGCGTTGATAGCTGATAGCTGGGCGAGTATCGCTATCATCGCGTCTTTTATTTACACCGAAGAGCGTATCTTTTGTTCGTGTTTATAGCCGATAGTTCATAGCTTAGTAGCTCGCGGTGAGACCAGTGCCTAAATGTCTATACTATATACCTTAATAAATCATACTATCTCTACTTCTGATTTACGATGATTGTACAATTGGGTCCAGTAGCAGTACCATGAGATTGCGTGGCGTTATTAAACGGGTCAAAATTATTTTCGTTGTCTTGTTTCATACCACGCTTTTAGTTGCTGTTTCTACTCAGTAGGTATATAAAAAATAGGTAGATAGATTTATTTATTTCTTAATGAAAATTACATGTCATTTGTTAACAAATAGCACAAATTCACAAAAAGATCGTCAAATGTATATAAAATAATAATAATAAAACAAATTCTAAACATCAATAACCGGTGTACTTGTATTTCTTTTTCACGGGTACATTTTAATCAATACATCAGAAACCAGAAACTGAAAACAAAACATCATCTCTCATACAAAAATCACGACTGTGTCACGTTTTTCAGGGACACAAAATTTTAACCCTTAATTTGACAAAAGTAAGGGATGGCCGTGTGTTCTAGCCTCCTTGGCAGCTTGGCACCCAAGTGTTAATAATTGTGGTTTGGAAAAAAAATACAAAAGTGGGTCACAGATTATGTCCAGCATTTTGGACGCTGTCGAATTAAGGGTCAACGCTCGTTTACGAGTACTTTTTGTCCGTGTCTCTTGCGCGATTACCTACGTAGGTACGAACGGGATGGGCATAAAGATTATAAAGTAAAAGCTCGTTAATAACGTAGCGGCAGCTTATGGTAGGGCTACTGTAGGCTTATGATGGTGCCGCTTTTATCGCGTGTCGTCGAAATCGTCACGTTCGGACAAGTATGTAAGTGCGAAAGTAATGCGTAGCACGATAAACGGTAAAAATGCACCATCATAAACCACTAGACGCTTTTAGAGTACATAACATACACAATCAGCCTATGATAGTCCACTGCTGGACGTAGGCCTCTCCTATTAACTATGCGTATAGACGCATTAGGAGGTAAATGCCCATAATCGCTACGCTGGGCAAGCGGATTGGCGATCGCAGTAATGTGTCCACTATGATGACGCTGCTGCCCATCATCAATATTTTAAAATTAATGGACTCTTACGACACCCGCGGGAGGAGTTGGGGTGGCGACAAATGTATTTTTACTGCCGTCACCACACGGCCAACGGCTTTTAGAGTGACGTTCATTAATGCCATCATAATCAGCTTTTTAACATCCATCAAATATTGTGTGAATTAGGCAGGTAGGGTTAACACATATTTGAAGCCACAATATCTCGCGGCGCTGAAGACTATCTGCCCCTCTTTTATTAACATAGTTAGTAAAAGACGGGAAATCTCCCGGTTTAAAAATCACAGCTAACCCAACAGAAGTTATTGATAAAATTGATCCGTGGACGATACTAGTACTTGCCTTTGCGTCTATTTCAGACGATTTCAGGTGTAAATGCCCTGAAGACATCGCTTTTGGTGGCTAACTAGACTCATGCGAGACGATATACTAGGAGTATATTTAAGTGGCAAATTCTGTAATGAGACTTGGGCAGATGAGCGGTGGGTCACGTCAGCATCACTCTGAGTTGAGTAAATTTCGTGACTTTGTCCATTTTTAGGGTTCCATAGCCAAAATGGCAAAAACGAAACCCTTATAGATTCGTCATGTCTGTCTGTCCGTCTGTCCGTCTGTCACAACCGATTTACTCTGAAACTATAAATGCTACAGTAACGAAATTTGGTAAGGATATGTGTTGTATGAACCGCTACAGGATTATGATACTAAATTGTAAAAAAAACAATTGGGGTGGAGGTCCTCCATACATCTAACTGAGGGAGAGAACATTTTTTTTAGTTGTATATAACCGTGTGGGGTATTAATAGAAAGGTATTTGAAAATGATATGACGGTTTATATATCATATTTTTATTTAAGCAAATCGTTTTCGAGATATCAGCTCTCAAAGTCTGAAAAATGTGTCCCCCCCCCCTCTATTTTTTAAACTACGCGATATAAAATTCCAAAAAATATATATGTTATGCACATTAATAAACTCTTTCAATGATTTTTGGTTTGATCAAATTATCTAAAATAGTTTTTGAGGTAGGTTGATTTAACTGTATTTTTTTAATAATAAATTGATAATGGTACGGAACCCTTCGCGCGCGAGTCCGACTCGCACTTGGCCGGTTTTATTTTGTTTGTACAGTAAATAATATATCGTAAATAAATAAAAAGCTTGGTACAAAAATTTTCTCCTATGATCGAAAGAGTACGCGATTCTGAGTGGAAATCATATCAAAATTTCCGAATCCCAAAAAAGTGACAGGGACAACTTTAAAAAAAAATTGGCCCAGCTTATTCGAAAAATGGACATTATGTAAATTTTGAGACACATTTTTTCTCCTATTACAATTGAAAGAGCTTGGGATTCTGAGTAGAAATCATATAAAAAAATCCTATGCTACAAAAAGAGTGGGGGATAGGATTGCCAACCAAAGATCACAGATATGCGGGACATTTGCGAAGAAATTACGGGACTTGTCTACAAAATGTGGGATGGGAATGACACTAACATGCTTAATTTCAGATCGGTTAAATTTGGATGCACAATCGCAATCATTCGTAATTTGACGTACATATTTTGATACACGTTCAGTGCACGGTGCTCGGGGGCTATAGTCGCGAACGACGCGGTACATACAAATGAACATGACGCAATCTTAAATTCCTTTCATTTACGTATTAATTCATATTATTATTTTAGTATTTCCAGTTTAGTATGCCCTGAAAAGCGGGACAACTGGCGTCCCGCGCGAGCCTTTTGCGGGACCCATACTTTAAGGCCTGCCGCGAGCTAGAAACGGGACGGCCCTAGGTGTCCCCCTCACTTTGAAAAAATGCCCCACTAATATGTAGAGGTAGCTAGCGTAGTCGTACCTATGTTAGTTTCGGAGCGTAAGAACAGCTCAATATGGCTTGTGCTTGCCGGGAAAATTGTAACAATGAACAATACAGCAAGTTTTGAGAACAAACGCTGCTTTAGAGCTCCAATATGTTTGGCATAGCTGCCGTATGATTATTCGGAAATCACTAATATTATGACGCATGGAGACCTTATACATCTCTGAAACATTTAGTGAAAAGTATACGTTTGTTTTTTTAGTCTGAAAACTAGAGACCTTTACATCTCTAGCAGTATAACAATGCTAATTTTTACTTTGTTTAAGTAAAAAATTGTAATTATGCCCTTTTACAAATATATTTTTCCATCGTACATTTCTCAAAAATCATTACATTTATATAAATATTCTGACTATCAGAGACTTCATCTCTAGTTGATGTACTATATATATCTGTATTTATATTAAATCGAGTTTATGTTTCGTTTTTAATTAATGCATGTTAGCTGTAAGATGTTAAAAAACGAAAAAAAATCCCGCTGAGTTTCTTGCCGGATTCTTCTCAGGAACAGTGGTGTAGGGTTAGAACCGTAGGTAGTTTTTTTTGTTCTCTCATTCGCTATTTAGTTTAACTATTCAAAAGCGCGCGTTGCTGGGCTTAATTGATTAAAGAATATTTTGACATCGACTTTGACTCCTAAACTATGTTTTAAATCCTGGCAACAACGTATATTTCCTCAATTAAAAATTGAGATATAATGTTTGTTGCTAAATGCGCTGAAACCGGGTTCTGAAAACGCAACATTCCATTACTTCAAACAGAATAACTGGCTAAAGACTATAATTTTAATATTGCTAATGTCTCTCTAATCTGAGTACTCAAATCCATCCGCCGAATCTTTGAAAAAGTAAAGTAAGTCGTATTTTATCCCCTTGTTCATAAAACAATAGTTAGTTACTTAAACTGGGTTTTTTCCACAACTCAACATCCATTGTGCCTTTTTTGCGTGATAGCGAGGTAACCCTATTCCAACCATACAAGCTCCTCCTCGAAACTCAGTGTATGTTTCAGGTAGCTGAACGCCTTTTTTAGTGTGTTCGGACTCCCTAGGTGTCTATTCCTGTATACCTCTACCTGTTTACGTTCTAGAAGATTATGTTTTGTTGTTTCCTCCTCTTCCATGCAGGCCCTGCAGTCCCTGCACATAGGACTATCTGTTTTGCCCATATTGTGCAGGTGTTTGTTTAGTGTGTTGTGTCCCGTGATCAATCCTACTATTTTCCACAGTTTGTGTCTGGGGGTTCTTAGTAGAGTTTTCGTGAGCTTGCAGTTCAGGTCTGGTAGTACTTCTTTGGTTTGTCTGCAGGTGTCATGAAACAATAAGCACAAAGCCTATTTTAGCTAATAATACCTATGTTTTGCCCCTTTCTTCTAAATGCAAAATGTCAAATAAACAGAAGGATGAACAAATATAGAAAAACAAGTTCATCAATGTCAGAATTTCAAACTGCAAATCTATGGCTACAGAAACGTAAAAATAACCAAATTAAGTCGTAATAAATGTAATTAATTTGGTAAGTACTATCGTCCTTCATCCGGTAGGTAGATACTGCATTTTAATACTTCCATAATTAATATTTCACAAACGCAAATATGTTTAATATTTTAATAATTGATAAATAACGTTCGTATAAAATTTAATGAAACCGTATTTACATATGCATAATTAATATTTGCGCAAGATGGTACACAAATATACAACGTGGAGTAATTATAAAGTCGGTAGGTATACATTTTTTTAAACTACAAGGAAAGAAACAATTACCATAACAGGTAGGTATATGATCATATCATTAACGTGGGTATTTGTTTTGATATGAACATAACACATAAAAAAATGGTAGAATGTTATAGATTTGTTTCTTTTCATCACACTTGCTGTCTAAGCGCGCCATTGCTTGCATGCGTAGCGGGAGTAATAGTGAAATTCCCTAGGCCCTAGGCAGTACGTCATTGAAATAATATTTTTCATCACACTTGCTGTCTAAGCGCGCCATTGCTTGCGCGCGTAGCGGGAGTAATAGAAAAGTGATATTCCCTAGGGAGTAATAGAAATGTCAGTACGTCATTTAATAATATTATGTCTTAAAACTTATTTTTTTGTCGACAAGTGTGATGAAAACCATTGTATGCATCACGGTAGGTAAGCTTACGCGTACTTATCTCCCTTGATGCACAATGTACTATTGTCTTACAACTTTTTTTTTTGTCGGCAAGTGTGATAAAACATTCTATGCATCACGGTCGGTAAGCGGAAAACTAACTCGAGTCATTACAAGCCTTCTCTTGATACATACTGTACTATTGTTTGTACTATGAAATTGACTTCCGATTTTTATTTCATTGATACTTTAGAAGAAAAACTCTATTACTTGTTTCGCCTGGAAACCAAACTTAGCATCAGGTTTTGTATCTTTATACATATAGCTAGAGAGTGATTCGAAGATTTAATGCAAAACCTAATTTCTATTACAAATATGTATGATTCACATGTCAGATATGTACACAATAAAATTACATAACCCCAACGCATTCAAACAAATATATTACTAGACATAATAAAAGTAAGACGCGTAGAAATAAATAAAAACCCACGAACAGAAGAATGGATTAAAATAAGCCTTTTACGGGTAACGAGCCAAATTGGTTGTATGTACTCCGGGCAACTAGAACGTGATATTTGTCAGGGTTCCGTGTCATTTTTATTTATTTTACATAATGTAGGAGCATTTGTTCGTCATTATAGGTATCTCAAAATATATTATGTTTTCCCCTCAATAGCTCGTAAAGCGCTTGTTTATTATTTAATGCGGCTAAAACACATTTTAATAACGAGTGAGTAAAGTAATTACCTTGGAGCTTAGAGCCAAGTAGCATTAGTTTGACAGATAACAAAACGTAAAATGCCCATTAAAGAGTCGTTCCACATGAGTAAATAGTTAGAGAAACTTTTATTTCATTTGCTTGTTTTTTATTCATAAGCGCTAAAATTCCATAAGTAAACCTTAATTTTAGTGAATGATAATAAAGTTTTCTTGTCAAGACGATTGATATCATAAGTAAAATCAAATTCTCTGGGAGTCGAATTTACAATCGAACTTGCAATCTACTCCTACAATGGATGTACGAGTATATTATGTTTAAAACACTCAATTGATTAGTTCCGCAGAAAACCTTTTTTCTATTTTTTATATCGTAATTATTTAAGTAGAATGTTCTTTAAATCAAGAATTTGAATCATAATGTGGTTATTTAACGTTGTTTAAGCCTCTAAGTAAAACTACTTTTGATAGTTGACCATAGGCCATATTACTGGGGGTCGATGTTGCTCCACGTCCGTAGGAATTACCATAGATAACCCTACACGTGACCCCTGGGTGGTGCAAAGAGCGCAACAACTTTGGCTGCTGCACTATCCTTCTGATCTCGCAGCTTTCTCTACAACAGAAATGAATCCGGATGCTCACACTAACAGCACCTTTCAGTGCTCCAAAATTAAAACAGAGAACATAGGACCTTCAGTCCGTGTGCTGCAGCTAAACATTGAAGGCATCAGTAAATCCAAATCGGAATGCCTGAGTAAAATTTTATTTGACAATGGTGTCGACATAGTCCTTCTTCAGGAAACACACACCGCAGATGATGCCCAACTCGCTAAAAGAGGTGACATACTTGGTTATGATTTGGTTGCGGCCACATACGATGGCCGATACGGGACTGCAACGTACGCTAGGTCATCTTTAGCCGGTCAGGTTGGCGTGATCTCGAACGAGATAGATTGCAATGATATTGCTACTACTACCATCCAAATCGCTGACACGAAGATATGCAACATATATAAACCGCCTCGCAGTTCCTGGCCTACACCTCCTCTACCAGCCTTGGAACACCCGGCCCTCTATATCGGAGACTTTAATAGCCATCACACCAGCTGGGGATACAGAAGCTCTGACGCCAACGGAGACGCTATTGTGGACTGGGCGGACAGAACGAACACTTTCTTGGCTGTTTCGAACAAAGGCAAAAAAACCTTCAGATCAGCTCGGTGGAAAAGCGATCATAATCCGGACTTGGTTTTCATAACAACTGCGCATGGAAGTCCGGTTGCGGCCGAGCGATACGTGCTGGCAGATTTCCCTCACACGCAACACCGTCCAGTTCTTGTCATATTAGGCTTGAAAATACCAATGGTTGAAACATACCCTGTGCCGCGCTGGAATTTCAGGAAGGCGGACTGGAATGGATACGCATCTAAATTAGACGCCTGTATCAGATGGATCCCACCCTTGCCTGACTGTTACAAGCGATTCCTATCCCTTAGCCTTAGCGATTAAAAGCGTGGCCAAAAAGTACATCCCCCGGGGCTACCGCAAGGATTACATTCCGTGCTGGGGCGATGAGACCGAAAAGCTTTGGAAAGAGTTCACTTCAAATGGCAACCGCGAGGTAGCTAATAGACTGATTGAGTCCTTGGATACGGCCCGCAGAGAAAAGTGGGAACAAACAGTGAACTCCATGAACTTCGCTCACTCCAGTCGCAAAGCTTGGCATACCCTTAACCGCCTCTCAAAGGGCACTATTTCCCATAAGTGTCAACCTAAGCTGAACCCTAACGCACTGGCTGCCAGGATACGTAAGCTGTCGAAAGCACCTAGCCACAAGCAACACACCCGGTCTACGCGCACCGAGCTTCAAAAACTTAAAATGACCACAAAAGCCAACGACAATTTTAGCCACCCTGTTTCAGAGGATGAGGTTTCTAGGGCTATTAAGCATATCGCAGCTAACAAGGCCTGCGGCTACGATGAATTACTCCCTGAGTTCTATCGCATCGCATCGCGAATCGCATATCCAGCACTATTAACGCTGCTATCCCGCAAGAACAGGCTGGATTTCGTCCGCATAGGAACTGCTCTGACCAGGTCTTGGCACTGACGACCCACATTGAGAATGGTTTCCAATGCAACAAGAAATCCGCTGCAGCCTTTGTGGACCTGACGGCCGCGTACGATACTGTGTGGCGCCATGGCCTACTGTACAAATTCCTCAAAATTGTGCCTTGCTTAAAAATCTACAGGCTCCTGGAAAATGCACTGAGTAACAGAGCATTCCAGGTTCATCTGGGTGGGAAGTGTAGTTCCGTTAAAGTACTCAACAACGGTCTCCCCCAAGGATCTGTACTGGCACCACTCCTGTTTAACTTGTACACTCACGATCTGCCCAATACCGCATCGCGGAAATTTGCATATGCTGATGACTTGGCACTTGTGACGCAAGTTGACAAAATACAGGCTGCTGAAGCTACGTTGGAGTCGGACCTGGCACTACTGGATGACTACTTCTCCCGATGGCGTCTATGCCCTAGCTCTTCAAAGACAGAGGTATCATGCTTCCATCTGTGCAACAAATTGGCTAAAAAGGAGCTAAGAGTAAAATTCAAGGACAGGGTTCTTCGGCACAACTTCTTCCCTAAATATCTGGGAGTCACCTTGGATAGGAGCCTCAATTTCAAAGAACATCTGTATAACCTGTCCTCAAAATTAAAAACTCGAAACAGCATAATCCAGAAGCTTACGGGAACGACATGGGGTGCTAGAGCCGCCACGCTCCGAACCACTGCACTCTCTTTGGTTTATTCTACTGCTGAATACTGCTCTGCAGCATGGTTAAATAGTGCCCATACTACTGTGGTCGATGTCCAGCTAAATCATACGATGCGCCTGATCAGCGGGTGCTTAAAACCAACTCCGACATACTGGCTACCGGCGCTCAGTCACATCCTGCCACCAAACCTCAGACGTGAAAAGTGCCTCGACCGCGAAATCATTAAAATACGCGAGAACCCAGGCTTGCCTATACACCAGGACCTCCACGCGCTTAAAGTCCTCAGACTTAAGTCCCGCCAGCCCCCCGTAGTTAAGTTTTATGACCTGAAACCACTAGAAAACCTACTATGTACGTGGACTTCAGAATGGGAAGCCAGGTCACTTCCTAAGAACATATTTGAACTTAACGCTGGGAAGCGTCCGTTGGGTTTTGACGCGCCCCGACGAGTCTGGTGCCTGCTGAACCGAATTAGGACAGGAGTTGGAAATTGCGCTTCCCTCTGGTGCAGATGGGGTTGGTCCGAGTCAGCAGAGTGCCCGTGTGGCTGCCCAGATCAAACAATACATCACATAATATTTGAGTGCCCAATCACCAAATTTAGCGGAAGTACGGCGGACTTCAAAACTCTATCGACGGATGCTGTTGCTTATCTCAAATTAAGTAATTTAAAAATTTAAGTAGAGAACAATGTACTTATGCCATACGATAAATAAATAAATAGTTTACCATTTTAATTATTAATAAGGTACAATCGGTCAAAAGGTTCCTATTTTTAATCTGGGACACGTGTGGAGGCTTCAGCGGTTAAAAGGGAAGAGAATTGGCTAGAGGTGTGTCGTTCATGAGTGAGTGAAATAAATGAACTAGAGGGCGCCACTGTGCGGAAGACGTTTAAATTTAAAGGCTCCTCTGTATTTTTATTTATTTTATTGTATTAATAAGTCTGAAACATCTCCATTGCATTATTAAACAATTACTTTGTTTACAAATAAGTTATAAGTTGCAAAAACAGTGTTATAAAAATGGCTAAACAAGTTAAACAAGTGACACAGGCGGCGGCCGTTATGAGGTTGGTGGACGAAGTGGCAAATTTAAAAAATCAAATACAGGACATGAAAGACCAGATCATTTCCTGTAATAATTTTATTAGCGGACAAAATAAGCTACTTACGTATCAAAGTAGGTGTCTTCAAAAAATCTTAGGCACTCTCACTAACACCAATATAGATTTGCCCTTGATCGATATCCAAGAAGAGCTCAACCAGTCTGGTCCTGAAGGTTTCATATTTCTTCGCGACGAGTTGCCACTGGATACCCGAAGTGAAGAACTGATATCGTCACCGGCACCGCCTGTGCATCAGGCTGTCTCTGTCGCCGTAACCCCTTCTGTTGCGAGCCCCATCCTGCCAATGTCGAGCTCTCCAGGTTCAAAGCCATCGGTGGAGCCTTGTGCCCAAAACCCAGATCCAGCACCCACAGATCCTGACCACAGCATTGAGACGCGCCGACCTCGCACACGTCGTGGAGCTGGCTTGGGCCAAAGCACGGTGAGCACCACAAGGAGTGGTGAAGTTACTCGAACGGCCTCCGTTGTTTGCAGCCCAGGACCGTCATCAGCTCCGTTGCCGCCCGCCACCACTCTGGTGCCCTGCACCTCTGGCCTGCGTGCTGCGGGTCCTCGCGTAGTCAGCCTGCACGTGTACAACCTCAGCGAGGAAACCACAACGGAGGATGTCGTACGCCACGTCCAGGCCAACATGGGTATCGCGGCACCAGTTTGCCAGAAATTGGTGGTCACTCGAGGAAACTACACTTCGTTCCGCCTGGATGTGCCAGCTGACAAGGTGAAAACTGTCAAAACTACTGCAAATTGGCCCACAGGAGTTGGAGTACGTTATTTCAATGTCATACCACCAAAAAACTCCAATGCACAACAACGGACAAACACAATATCTCAATAACAACTGAATTCACTGTGATTCATCAAAACGTTCGATCAATTTGTGGTAAAACATCATTACTTGAACTATTATGTTTGGATGAAAACCCGGATGTACTTGGATTAAGCGAAATTTGGTGTAGTAAACATGAATTGGAGTATGTTAGGTTATGTGGGTACACGCTCGCGAATGGCTACTGCCGCGCTCGCGCCGACGCGCACGGTGGGGTAGCTATTTTCTTACGCGATAATTTACAATTTAAGCCTCGAAATGACCTACATGACCTATGCGTGCCGTATCACATAGAATTAACCGCAATTGAAATTCCACATTACCATTTGATTATTATTGTTTTGTATAGGACATGTAATGGCGACTTTGACATATATTTAGAACGTATTGAATTGTTATTAAATAAGCTAACTGACGAAAATAAAAGGTACCTAATTGTTGGCGATCAGAATGTGGATTACCTAGTTGACAACATTTCGAGGAGACGGGTTGATGACGTAATTAATTCCTTTGGTTGTGTAAATCTAGTTACTTTTCCCACTCGCGTTACTGCCGACTGTGCGTCATCCATTGACTGTGGTTTAGCAAACTACGCGCGCGAACATCTAACAGTGTCGGCATTGGACACGGCTATAAGCGACCACAACGCGCAACAGTATGTGTTCACTATGGATACTAAGACTAGCACGAAAGTGAGTGAGACAATCGAACGCCGATTATTTAATAACCAATCTATTTATTCATTTTATACTGACATATCTTATTATAATTTTAATTTTATTTATGATAACACTATTGACATTAACTATAAATTCGATAAATTATTTAATATATTGACATATTATATAAATTTACATTTTCCCATTAAAACCTTAAAGATAAGACAGAAATCAGCTGTTCCGTGGGCGACAGACGAACTATTTGAACATATGCAAAGGCACCGAGACCTCCACGAAATATTACGTCAATATCCTAACAACCAGATTTTATCAGATTGCATCAAATATTATTCTACTCTTATAAAGTCAGAGACATTACGAGCCCGTCAAAAGTACGTGGAAACTAGGCTGGCGGAATGTAATAATCCCACTAAAGAGATATGGCGGATTGTTAATGAAGAGGTCGGCGTACAACCATGTACACAAACCATTAGGCTAAAAAAACATCAAGATGACACTTACATGTCTCATGGAGAGATACCTAATACATTTAATTCACACTTTTTAAATATCGCTTCCAAATACATAATAAACAGTGACGAGTCATTATCCAGACAGTACGTTAGTAAGCATTTGGGTGCCTCGTCTGATATACCTCCATTCACTTTCCCTGTCGTCACGCGTGAGCTTCTGGACAAGACGATTATGTCTATGTTAAAAACCCGATCTACAGTTGACGTATATGACATATCTATTAACATTATATTAAGTATATGGGACATTTTATCAGATATTTTGGTAGTATTAGTAAATGACATGTTTTTAGTTGGTACTTACCCGAATGCCCTTAAAAATACAAGAGTATGCCCTGTATATAAGGGAAAAGGGGACAGGAGTGATGCAAACAATTACAGACCCATAACTATCGTACCCACAATCTCTAAACTAGTGGAGTCCATTATGTCGTCTTCCCTACTAGCCCACTTAGAATCGAATAAGCTGATTAGTGACCATCAATATGCGTACCGGCAAAAACGATCTACTACCATGGCAGCTCATAAAATGGTAGACTGTATTATGTCTGGTCTAGATGACAAGTACAAGATGGCTGGCATACTGTGCGATCTTTCAAAAGCATTTGATGTGATAGATCATAAATTGCTTCTGGGTAAGTTGGGTATGTACGGCATCTCTAACCCCGCTCTGGATTTGATTGCAGCATTCTTGTCTGACCGTAAACAGGTGGTGAAAATGTCTGTAGGTGGTAAAACAGTGACTTCGGATACTGGCAAAGTCAAATTGGGCATCCCTCAGGGTTCGGCGACTGGAAACACGTTATTCTTATTGCTTATTAACGACCTCCCTTCGGCAATCACCAGTGGCTTTTCAATTTTATTTGCGGATGACACAACAGTCGTCGTCAACGCCAAAACACATACGCAACTTGCTGATAGGATCAATGAGGCCTGTTACCAACTGCAAGCATGGTTCTCTTCTAACGGATTGCTTCTAAACGTCGCCAAATCAAATGTAATGATTTTTTCAGGACGTACGATTGAGGTGCCTCTCTGTATTGCTGAAGGGCCTATGCCAATATGTAATGCCACGAAATTCCTGGGTTTTACACTTGACTCAAATTTGCATTGGAAGTGCCATGTGGACGGGCTATGTAATAGGTTGAGTGGTGCTATTTTTGCCCTAAAAAAACTACAACCTTTGATATCAAGCAAGTCGTTGAAAGCCGTATATTTCTCGCATTTTCACTCCTTGATGTCATATGGTACGGTGATTTGGGGCAACTCCACGAGTGCAGATCGCGTTTTAATACTCCAGAAACGTGCGATACGAATACTGGCGGGAGTTAAGCCTCGGCACTCTTGCAGGGAACTATTTGTTAACTATCGCATCATGACGCACTACTCACTGTACATGTTCGAAGTAATTATGTTTGTGAGAAGGAACTTATCACTTTTTAAACGTGTTGAAGTTTCGGGTAAATTGATACGATCCACTGGTAGACTCCGAACAGTGCCGCGACGCATGGCACTTTCATGCAAAAACCCGCGCGTGATTGGTCCCACATACTATGAGCGTCTACCCTCTGAATTGCGTACAGAAACATCTGACGAAACATTTGAGCGTCAACTGAGATACCTTTTATTGAAAAATCCATTGTATTCTGTTCACGAGTATATGTGTTTGACATTTGACAAAGTAAATTAAATTGTTTAAATTATTATTATTATCCATTATTGTTTTGTAACTAGTTTATATTTAGCACATGACGATCACTAAGAGATACTAGCATTTTAGTTAATTTTATTATTATTATTTATAATTATGTTTTGACATGCATTGAATATTGTTGACATAGGATTAATTGGCACATTTTAAATTGTATCTCGTTGTTTCCTATTTTTTATTAGTTCATGTTATTTTTAATTTAATTACCTATCCTGACGATCATAATATAAATTCATGTAGATTAGTTTAAGACAATTTATAGTGTAATTTTATATTATGAGAATAAATATCTAAATCTAAAATCTATAATCTTTTAATTCAACGCACTCGCTCTTTAACTCATTGAAGATTTAACTCGCTCACCAACTCCATTCAACTCTGATTCGCTACCGACGGTCGTCTCGATTGGTCAACGCCGGTGTCAGTGTTACCAGGCGTTAACAAAATTTACCAAAATAATATCTTCGTATTTAAAAATCTTGTTCCTTGGAAGCTGGGGCGGCCTTTAGTATGGGACGCCACATGTGTCGATACTCTGGCGCCGTCCCATCTTCCAAGAACTTCGCTACAAGCTGGAGCGGCTGCTGAAGCGGCTGAAAACCTCAAGCGGCGCAAATATGCAGCCCTAGATTCCGGTTGCATGTTTGAGCCGTTTGGGGTAGAGACCCTCGGGCCTTGGGGACCTGGAGCCCACTCCATTTTCAAAGAAGTTGGAAAACGCTTAATTGAAGCTACCGCTGACCAGAGGGCTGGCTCGTTTCTTGCTCAGCGCCTGAGCCTTGCCATTCAACGCGGAAATGCAGCCAGCCTTCTGGGCACATTACCGTCGGGCTCGGAGTTGGAGCACGTCTTTTATTTGTAAGTATGTATATATAACCTTTTAAGATGTATTTTTTAACTAGATATTTAATTTTAGATTTTAGTGTTATTATTATTGTTTACGTTCTCTTTTATGAATAAATTTAATGACAGTTTCTTAAAATAAAAAAATCTGTTAAATATCCTACCTCGTTTTGTACAGAACCTATCACATATTTCCGACTTTAGTTAACCGCTGTACATTACAGTATGTCTGCAGTAATTGGATTCGTTTTCCGTAAAACGCAACTCTGCATAAACGAGGCCTTTGTTATTTTTAACCAGCTTCAAATTCGGATGGCACTGGTGCTTAAAGTACGGGGTTAGATTTATAAAACCTGCAAAGAGTATGGGCATTACAAAGTTCGGGGTTTTTTAATTGGTCTTCCGTCATTTTTAGCAGTAGTTTGTAATAAACCCGGCCAAGAGCATGTCGGTCCATGCTCAGTTAGGATTCCGTAGTTATTCAAAAACTACCGGTTTGATTATGTTCAAAATTTTTGTTTATTTAAAAGTACCTATTCATGATTAGTTATATATTTTTTTAAAAAAGGGGGAACACATTTCTTTATTCTTCTCTTATCTTAGAAAATATTGACCTCAACTTTCTTTCTGAATCCTTTTTTTTAATATCTATTCAACTATAGGTACCCCACACTACAGCAAGGATTACAGCAAAATAAAAAAATCATCCCCACTTTACGAGTAGGGGCTGTAGCCGAAAAATATGTTTTATTTTCTGTGTTTTTGTCCATCACTTTGTCGGCGTAATTAATATTTATACTTGTGCCAAATGTCTTTGAAATTTTATTCACAAATTACAATCATCATCACAAAATATTATTTACAATTTCAAAACAATAAAAATAAAAAAATACAGGTAAACAATTCTAAACTAATCGAACAACCCGCCCGCGTCATTCCCAGCGCAAAGGTACCCATAACACTCGCAGCATTGCTGCGCTGAACCGCCATGGATAACCTTTGCACCAGAAACGACCCGGAGCGAGGATCGAGGCCTCTGTCCCGCAAACGTCATCCTATATCTTTGAAGAAAGCTTTAGCCTCCGAGCCCCAAAACCCCTTTACCTCCACCACCAATGGGACAAACAAATAACCTCCCAACCCTATGTACGTCTCCCGCTTCTTCATGGCCGCGAATTCTGCTGCAGCACCCGCTGACCGGACAGTCCAACCAATATGGGACACGGCAAAAATGCTGACACACGTCGCGTCCCACTAGCACTTCCCCCTATGCCATGGGACCAGCGTCAATTCATCCGGCCTCTAATCATCGGATCGACTGAAGCCCGGTGGCTCTAGCACGCACAGAACGTTCGCAGAAACTAGCCCTCCGGATATAGGGTTGTGACACGGCGTTAAGCCTAGCCCTATCGACACTGATACAATCGGAAACCCGTTTAACCCCAAAATCATCCCACGATCTCTGGCTATCCCGTCCCTGCGGTGGAAGTGCACCTGGGTTGAGCGCCGACCATGTCTCCAGAAGCGAAGAGTAAAGATATCCCGAAAAAAAATGAGCAACAAGATCCTCCACCCCACACGACGACGCCTGGAAGGCCGACACGTAAACATCTCACACCCGACGTACTCCCAGTCCACCAAACCGAATATAGGCAGATAATCCTGATCCCACTGCCACCCGTCGAGGGAGACGTTAATCAGCACCTCTACAGACTCCTTCAACACTCCGTCGAAGGAGTCAATTTGCGCTGGATAAAGCCAGGTAGGTACCGTGCGCAAAAAGTACGTCAGCTTCGGCACGGTGAAACAAATTGTACATTTTTCCTACTAACTAAATGTGACAAATTGAACATTTAAACTACTAACTAAATAAAATTTGTTTAAAAGGAACTCTGATTGTTCTTTTAAATGTACCAAATAAAGGTCTCAATAGTATACAATATTAAAGAAAAATATTTTTTCTACTCCCGTACTTTTATTTGTCATTTACAGGGTCGTGAACACATCCTTAAGCCCCTACCTTACGATGTCAAGACAAGTCTGTATTGTATATTCCCTATAAACGCATTCGGGCATACACGCAGTGCAGTCGTGTATACAAGATGTAATGAAATACATGGGTGCCAACCTGCCAACCTAATTTTAAATGCAATTTCTGATGGATAGTAAACCACAGAGGAGCTTTCTTTTTTAATTTTGACGTCTCCCGCCCTACCTTGATGATTAATAAAATTATGTTTGAAATATTTCTCAATTTATTTGAAAACAACAGTGCTAAGCCCGCTTGATATGTTTATGTAACAATGAGATGCTTAAATAATTAGAGAACAACCATAACTCGGTTTACAAATATTTGTTATAAGCCCAAAGTGTGTGGTCGTAGAAAAAGTAACTTAGTCAAGTAGTTAGGTAACTGAGTCAAAAAATGCTCGTGATGTCTTTAATACGCCACTCACCTTTTTTGCCCTCTCTTAAACAAGGGTTGCATAAAATACTATTACATAACACAAATTCAGCGAGAATGTAGACTTAACCTTCTTGTGATGAATAAAGTCTTTTCTCTCCATATATAATGGTAACTCTATCAGATCACGTAGTTAATCTATTTCTTATGTTATCTTTACGTTAAGACGTTTTCTGCTCAAAGAGCCTAACCAAATACAGACTACTTAATTAAATATCCTGAGTTGGAATTAGATAAAACTCCGGGCCAGTTCATTAGCATGCATAGCGGGTTCGACCGTTTGCGATCATATCCTTATACTAACCTGGTGGAGGGTTATTCTTAATCCCTAACCATGGATTTTAGGAGTCGATGTCGACTTTCATTGTCATTGTCAAAAAACTGTTTTATAGTCAATAACGTATTTAAATTCCAATACACGTCAAAAAAACTACCAAAGATGGCGAAATGTCACGCTGTCCCATGTCATTATCATTGTGGTGTTTCAGAAATAAGCAACGATCGGTACACAACGATGTTAATAAATTATATAACTCGTTATTGTGTGAATCGTGATAAAGGACATCCTAAATTTAAGATATGTTTTTAATGTATTAATTGCGTTACACTTCTCGGTTTGGTACTATCGACAAAGCTACTAGCTTTTGCTGTTGTCTCCGTGCGCGTTTAGATTATTCTTAAAGCTGTGAATTACCAGACATAAATTCGTAGGATATCACATCACTTCCGACATCATCATCATTAGCCTATAATTGTCTATTGCAGGACATAGGCTTCTTCCATTTTATACCATCTAGCCTTCCATAGAGAAGTCCCATCTAGGTTTATGTGTTGCAGATGGATAGCTTTATAATATAGGTAAACCTTAAAACTGAATCGGATTCCAATGTACGTCAAAAATAAATACCAAAGATGGCGAAATGTTACAGTGACACATGTTATCGTCATTGTAACATTTGTGACGTTTCAGAAAAAAAAACAACCCTAAACAGTTTTCCTAAAAAAATAATCACACATTACGAGACTATTCATTAGTACCAAATGTTGTTAAATCCTGAGTTATTGCCATTATAATTTAAACTTTTCTCCGATAAAACAATTAAAATAAATATCATTTTTTGCGACAAGTATTTAAATAAGATTTTTTATTTAAGAAGAAGAATTAAATGTTGTCTTTAATATTACGAGTATAGATAAAATAAGCAGCTACCTATAACATTAACAAAAGTGAAAATTTACGGAACCACCTAATATTTCATTTTAATGGCAATACTTTTTGACAAGTATTGGAATCTAAATAGGTTTTCAAGTATAGTTATATTCAGAAAGGTAGGTTAATTGAGCTTACCGTGAGACTTGGTTGGTTTGTGTAAGATGTCCCAAGATAATTATTTATTATTTATTTATCTAAGCGATATTTCCTATTTACATTATTTCCATTTTTGTAAGTCTTATTTACATATTTACGAAATATTCTTCGTATTATTTTGGACATAGTTTTAGTCGCGATCATCCTAAAATCAGGGCTTAAGTAAAAATGTATTAGCACCCGTGATAGCGTTGAATATGGATGAGTCCTTCTAGTATTCATTTGCATTAATTTGCATACCTAATATTGTTACTGTCATAAGACTGTGATAATGAGCTTTTTCTCAAACATGCAATGAAATATAGTCTTTACGTTCCTTAAAATAGACTTGGAAGTATCGCTTTTAGGGCGCAGTAACTCACTGGGTTGGAAATGGAATTCCATAACACTTTTCAGGCCTAGGCCTGCAAAGTAATTTTTTATTAATTTCGACAAAATTGACATTATTTTTTTTGTATGTCTTTGTATGTTTGAGAAAAGCACTATACATGCCTCGGCGTGAAAACTGATTCCCGGCCCCTCGTTACCCGGATAGGTAACTCGCACGCTCGCTCGGCCGTATATACCAACATCATCCTCATTTTCCCGGCCTCTGATGTAATGTACTATTTTCGAATATTTGAGGTATGAACAGTTTATTACATATTTGGGGCGTTTAATGTATGTGAGAAGACTAAGACTTATTTTGTACAAATAGTCTGGTTCAAAAATAATTAAAATCTTTCTCCTTCTTGATGCGCTTGGCAAGTCATAATTATTACATGTGGATAACATAATATTTGGACCTAATTTAGACCCGCCAAATACGAATTAAGTACCTAACTAGTCAAAATAGTAAAAGGAAGTGAAATATTATTCAAGATGACGGCCAAAGTTAATATATATTTATATATTTTTGACAATATTTTATTCCCCATAATGTTAGTGAATATGACACATTTAAGGATTCTGAAAATTTCTTGTATTTTTCTAGTATGTATGCCAATAGAACATAATATATTACAATGTATATAATGTATATAATGTATGTCTACTCGCACGAGTAAAATTCGTTCATTACGGGCAGTCATCTTGAGTGATCTTAGTTTGACTAGGGTATAATAGTACATTGTGCATCAAGGGAGGTAAGTACGGAATTACTAACGAGATTGTTAGAATTAGGTAGCTTTTAATGACTTGAGTTAGTATTCCGCTTACCGACCGAGATGCATACAATGTTTTTTATCACACTTGGCGACAAAAAAATAAGATGCAAGCAATGGCGCGCTTAGACAGCAAGTGTGATGAAAAATTATTGTTTTTATAAGTAAAGATTGTCATAATTACCTACATTCCTCTCCAGTACGCAAAGTAATGTAATAATGTTAAAATGGTCGAAATTGCGTTTCTTTGTCGGCTCGGTAATTAAGAGGTTTTGCTTGTACTACACTGAGAATATTGTATTTTCGGATGGAACTAAAATAACTTCATGTAATTATGATACTTGAAGAAAGTATTTAAATTATCAATTATTGTATGGTGCTTTGGGGTATATTTGACATTATTTTTAGGCGAGTGCAGAGAAGTTTTCCCTTCAAGAAATGAGATCCTTATAAAATTGGATGTATTTACCAACTTTTTGTGATAATAAATAGCGTTTAAATACGTTGCTTGATTTTGGAAATAAATGAAATTAAAACAATAAAATATTTTGAATACCACTTTTTATCGGGGTGGGGGGGGGTCGGGTTTAAAGAGTGAAAGAGTTTAAGAATAGTACTTATTTTTTTTCCTAATTTACCCCCTTAAAAAATCTCGCTGATTCACAGTAAAAAAACGATTTTTTCTTAAAAGTCACAATTTATTTTCGAATTTCTCCCGCCCCTGCGGTTAGTCAGGTCAGAGATCGTCAACATTGTTTGTAAAAAGAAGTTTTTTTTTTAACAAATAAAAGAAAAATGAAACAAACTACGATTTAAAATAAATATTAAAACTCCCCACATGTACAGCCCTCTTCAAGGTTTAGCCAACGATGGGTCATGTAGTGATTATGTAATGAGTTTGTATTATTAAAAAAATATATATAACACTTTTTATAAGTTCTCATGGAACCATTCTCAATGATAACTTACTCTTAAATTCTCATGAAAATTCTCGGAAAGTTCCGAGTACATTCCCGCAATTTCGAGAATGTTCCTCAACTTGTACATTGCTACTCAGTTCCCGACATTTTATCAGGCGCTGCTGCAAATACTCTCTTAAATAACTCAACTTGCTTTCAATACGAAAGCTGCGAAACTAATCTAGCAATAGCCTGAACAAACTTTCTGTTTTCAACGGGATTCGTACGAATAAGTATTATGTGCCTTGGAGGGGGTAGTATTAGTCAATAAACATGCAACAATAATAATTAAAAACTTAAATATATTTCAATAAATACTTAACTAGGTATTAGCATGTCTGAACAATGTTGAAAGGCAGCAGATAATGGATAACGGAAAAAAGTTATCTTTATGATATTCATCAACAATATCAGCAATGATGCAATTCTCCAATCGTATGACGATAAGCGATAAGTTACGTGACCATAATAATGTATGTAAATGGACACGTGACTTTTCGTTTGAATCTGTCATTCTCATACATTTATTATTTATTGCTTATCGTATACGATTGCAGAATGTCATCTTGGCTAGACCTACAGTGTTGTCAGTTTAAGAAAATCTATGAATTGACTCAAATCTTAAAATAGTACATTAGGTACGACACAAGTGCGAAAAACATAAAATTCGAAAAGAGTGACGATGTTTTAAAACACGACCGATAGAGGACATGTTTTTGCACGTGTCTCGTACAACGTTTTTTTATAGCAGATGGCCCTCCGAAGGTTTAGAGCTGACGTAAAATGACACATTTCTCGCACTACAGCCTAAAAAAGCACCATCTGCATTAAAAATTATCTTATTCCAAGCTGACTCTTTGAAGCTCAATATCTTAGTTTTTGAAAGGCCAATTAAAACTGCCCAGATCAGGATAACCAGACGTGGGGTGTTCAGGGTTCTTAAAAGGCTCGCTCTCTGGAGGTCCGTAGCTATAGCCAATAGTATTATAGTCGGGAGGTCCATAAAGAGTTGCAGGTGATGATCCAGGCTTCATTTCTCGACTCTTCATGAAATAGCTGATGAGGAGACCGATGATATAGCAGAACTTCTGGAAGAACGCCATGAACAGAAAAGCAGAGACGACCTTGAGGACTGCCACTTTTGAGAAGATGAAGAGGATGATCATTACTGAAAAGAAGAGAATAAATAATAAGTTAACGAACAGATTACATTTTTATTAGTACATTATTTTTTTCATCACACTTGCTGTCTAAGCGCGCCATTTTGCTCCGAGTGCGTACCGGGAGTAATAGAAAAGTGGAATTCTCTAGGGAGTAATAGAAATGTCGGTACGTCAAGTAATAATATTATGTCTTAAAACTTATTTTTTTGTAGGCAAGTGTGATGAAAAACATTGTATGCATCACGGTCGGTAAGCGGAAAACTAATTCGAATCATAAAAGCCCTCCGCCTAATGGCGTCGGGCTTCTAACACTCTCGTTAGTAATTCTTTACTTACCTTCCTTGATGCACAATGTACTAATATCATCTTTTGATTCATTTACGTTAATTTACGAGTGTGATTTACTTAGTCAATCTACACATTATTTGTTCAGAATGTCCGAGCTGAAATTACAGACTGACTCACACACACCCGGAAATTAAACAAATAGATGATAAAAAATAATATGTTTGAT
Source organism: Thaumatotibia leucotreta (assembly GCA_025490895.1). Taxonomy (NCBI): domain Eukaryota; kingdom Metazoa; phylum Arthropoda; class Insecta; order Lepidoptera; family Tortricidae; genus Thaumatotibia; species Thaumatotibia leucotreta. The sequence continues at coordinate 86,856 of JALPQI010002385.1, forward strand.
ACGATATAGGTATTCAAATAGTGAGATTCAAACATGATCTTACAAAGAGATCCATTCTGTTTTGTTTATTAACTTCGGAAATTTTACGATTCTCTAGTTTGGGTATATATTTAAAATAATTTAATATGAATTTAACTGTAATGTAGAATCATTTCGGTACTTCATTTTGCTGTCTATAATATGGTTATATAAAACCTTGTACATACTGTTTGTAAACTTCTTAGTTATTTTTGTTAGCAGTTACTCTCATTATGCATGTTGAGTTTGCCTGTAATTGGGAATACTCGAGTCTTTTGTTAACTATTACTGACATGTTTATCTTTAAGTATTAATATGTATTAGGTACACAAGTGTTGGCGAACTTAAAATAAAATAAAAATAAAATATTGTAGATCAAACAAAAATGTGGAAAATACTTTATATTCCCTTAATAATCTAAAGATGTTTATGCAATAATTTCTTAGATATAAACGGTTATATTCTATGCTAATGTTATCTACCTATAATATAAGAACTATTCGAATAGGTAATATTTGGTTTGAAGGTTAATATTTTGGTTTATTATCAAATATTCCCACACGGAAATCCCTGGAGTATGCAACGACTAATGTATAATCAGCATCCAGTGCCGGATTTACCAGTAGGCCAAGTAGGCCATGGCCTAGAGCGGCAGATTTTAGGGGCGGCAGATTTGGCAGCAAAAAAAAAATTTTTTTTTGTGTCAAAAAAATATTTTGGCAGATTTTACAAGCGGCAGAGTAGAAGCGAACTTTTTTAAGCTTCGGACGTGGCGGCAGAATTATACAGGATGGAACATAGTACCAACACATCGAAATATATATGAATATGTATCCCCTCATACAAAGTGAATGATTACTACAGTTCAATAGCATGGAAAACTCAATTTTAACCAACATACTCGTACTGTGACAGATACAGTGGTAGATTAGAGTTTATACGAAGAGACTGGGGTTGTACTTTGTATGAAAATTAATAACAATATGCGACTCTCCCCTTACCACACACACGTTAGAATGCGGTCCTTGAATATGCAAAATAAAGAAGTTCTACAAAAAATAAAAATCTGTCTGAGCATTAAACCATTTAATAGATTTCAATTGTGTTTTTATAGTTAATTAAAATAATTTTTACTACGGTCACTCGCAAATAACAAATAAATCAATATATTGATTTAAATTTTCATGATTATCACTCATTTTAATGACAAACGGGTCTTAATCGTGTAAACTTACGTTTAATTTTATCCTGACGTTTCGGGGATGGATGACGTCACACCCGTGGTCGCAGGCAGACTGGTGAAAAAATGTATCAACACCTTCGAGCTGCGCGAATTTTTCGAACTACCCAAACTTGGTCTTGATTATTCACTTCTAGGCTAGGGTTGTCACTAAGCCTACACTCAACACAAAGGAGTGTTTTCATGGCTTTGAAATGGATATTTCACCAAGCTTACATTTACAAAATCACGGCAAATTTTGTAAATCACGACTAATAATCAAGACCAAGTGCGGGTAGTTCGAAAAACCCGCGCAGCTCGAAGGTGTTGATAAATTTTCTCGTCAGTCTGCCTGCGACCACGGGTGTAACGTCATGCCCGAAACGTCAGGATAAAAATAAACGTAAGTTTACGCGATTAAGACTCCTAACAAAAAGCTTCGTACATTAGTAAAACTAAGGGAATTCTGAAGTCGTAGGAAGTAGCTGGCGTTTAATCTTTGTGTCAGGTATTTCCCAAACTGCAATGTATAGTGATCTTGTTTTGGAAAAGGAATCCGCGTACTACACTACATCATACACCCATGAACAGCAATTTTCTTGCGACCAAAAAGAATAAAAACTCTAATGAAAGTTTTTGAAATTTCAGCCTCTTAATCTTTAATAGAAAGAATTTACGAAATGATAAAATCAGCTTCGCACACTGGAGGATAAGAGAATCGTTCCCATTTGGTAGCTGGCCACAAGACAAGATAGGAAAACAAGTTTCTTATTTCGTTAAAACGTTTGTTTCAGCGCTTTCTTCTTTGAGTAGTCTACTTCGAATCAGGATTATTTTTCTCACATGGAAGCCAGCTATGAGCTACCAAACCTGGCTACAGGATGGGAGTAAAAGTTGTTTTCTATAGTTGTTAATTATCAGATAAGTTTAAAGCCAAATAATAATGTTTTCTGGTTTTATTGTATGTACCATTGATTGATTTGTTGTTTGTGAGTGAGCGTTGAAAAGTACTAAAAAATAGTACATTGTGCATCAAGGGAGGTAAGTACGGAATTGCTAACGAGAGTGTTAGAAGCCCGACGCCGTCAGGCGGAGGGCTTTTATGACTCGAGTTAGTATTCCGCTTACCGACCGTGATGCATACAATGTTTTTCATCATACTTGCCGACAAAAAAATAAGTTTTAAGACATAATATTATTAAATGACGTAGGTACTGACATTTCTATTACTCCCTAGGGAATTTCACTTTTCTATTACTCCCGCTACGCGCGCAAGCAATGGCGTGCTTAGACAGCAAGTGTGATGAAAATAATTTTAATTAACTATAAAAACCGAGTTGAAACTTATTAAATGGTCAGACTGATTTTTAGGGTTCCGTAGCCAAAATGGCAAAAACGGAACCCTTACAGATTCGTCATGTCAGTCTGTCCGTCTGTCCGTCTGTCCGTCTGTCACAGCTGATTTACTCGGAAACTATAAATGCTACAGTAACGAAATTTGGTAAGGATATGTGTTGTATAAACCGCTACAGGATTATGATACTAAATTGTAAAAAAAAAACCATTGGGGTGGGGGCCCTCCATACATGTAACTGAGGGATAGAAATTTTTTTTTAGTTGTATATAAGCGCGTGGGGTATTAATAGAAAGGTCTTTGAAAATGATATGAAGGTTTATAAATCTTATTTTTATTTAAGCAAATCGTTTTCGAGATATCAGCTCTCAAAGTCTCCCCCTCTATTTTTTAAACTACGCGATATAAAATTCTAAAAAAATATATGTTATGCAAATTAATAAACTCTATCAACGATTTTTGGTTTGATTAAATTATCTCTTATAGTTTTTGAGGTAGGTTGATTTAACTGCATTTTTTTAATAATAATTTGATAATGGTACGGAAACCTTCGCGCGCGAGTCCCACTCGCACTTGGCCGGTTTTTTAATTTTTGAATGTTAGCACTTCTTTATTTTCCCAATTTAAGGACCGCTATCTAGAGTTTGTATGGTAAGGGTAGAGTCGTATATTATTATTAATTTCCATATAAAGTACAACCCCAGGCTCTTCGCATAAACTCTAATCTACCACTATATCGGTCATTGTATGTTGGCTAGTGGCTAGGCGTCCATCCCTCCACTGTCACACCAGCTAAAAGTTCGCGTGCTGTACAAAGTAAGAGAAGGCCTGCTACTGCGAACACCGAAGTTCGTACATTTCGGGGATTTGTCTCCGTCATTCTAATGACGCCTTCATTGCCCGAAATTTGAAATTTGCGGATTTCGTAGTTCGCGGTAGGGATGCTGGATTTCCTTTCCTGCCACGAATGCTGCCACGAAGTGTTCCTAAACGACTAATAGTACGAAGCTTTTTTCCTACAAATTATTCAAATTAGTACAGTGGATGGGGGCGGCAAAATATAAATGGCCTACAGGCGGCAAATTTCTAAATCCGGCACTGTCAGCATCATCATCAGCCTATGATAGTCCACAGCTGGACGTCGGCCTCTCCCACCAACTATACGTATAAACGCATTACGAGGTAAATGCCCATAATCGCCAAGCTGGGCAAGCGGTTTAGCGAGCGATCGCTAAGTAATGTGTCCATTATGATGACGCTGCTGCCCATCATCAATCTTCGACTAATGTATGTTTAGTTCAAATTATTTGTGCGTTCCAGAGTTTACTTATATAGACATGAAACTTAAGGGCTTATGAATCTTACGATTAATAAACACTTAGTCTCTATTTTACAGCATCGCTCATTGTAATTTCAAATATGCTCGTAAATATTCAGAGGGAATTAGTTCAATTACTTAAAACTTGTTTGAAGCTTTGCTAAAAACAGCTAAATTCCCATACACGACAATACGACAATGCGACGAAAAACTCAACGGTGCCAATGTTGATAATGTGACCAAAAATCAAATGGATTCAGTTTTATTTTTATGCTATAGGTGGCAAACGAACAGACGAATCGCCTGATGGAAAGCATTTAACGTCGCCAATGGACACCCGCAACACCAGAGGCGTCGCAAATGCGATAAATATTTCATTTTAACCAGGGTAAAAGCACCAATAGATGACTGCCACCCAGAAGTTGACTGATAGGTCTAAAAATGTAAATAATTAAATCAGGAATAATTTTACACGCCTGGGAGTATTTTTCTCACACGCGGCTGCACTATATCGAGTATCGCATGCGAATTCCCAGACAATTAAGCCACGCACGAGGCAGTGAGCGGTCGTCGAGTTTGCGCTTCACGCCAAAATTGCATTTTATATGGGATCCTTATTAAGAAAAGCCCTCAAAAATTTAAGCTTGTCATTACGTAAAAAATCGAATATGGCTTTTATTTCCTTGATTCACTTCAGTATAGATTTTAGACTAATATCTCTATTGTGTATATTATAAAGAATAGTTTTTTTTTATTTATTTTATGAGATATTTGCTGGTCAAGTTATGGTTCCAATATTGTGTGTTCGGGCCAAAAGATGAACGACGGTCAACTTTTGGGCAAAGGCTCGAATTTTCAAATGCTTGTGTAAATTATAATAAAATAGCTAGATGTAATATTTATATATAAAATTACAATCAGTTTTGTAGTTGATTTTTTGACCAAAAGATGAACGACCCTTTCTTCATGTAACACGTTTTAAAGTAATTTACTTTTGTATGGAAACGGGATTGTTCAACTCAAGAATCGCTGTCCAAAACGTGAACTAGGAAAATTTACTGGTTTATCTTTTGGGTTGGATTCCAATAAATGAATTCTAATCAATTTAGTTCGTTCATTTCGTTGATGCGGTCTCCAAAACATGAACCAACTGATTTTATTGAACGGTTGAAGTTGGGAAAAATTAAACTTTTGTTCTTAGAGATCAGATGGTTACACAATGTACACCGTGTTTATATTTCATTAAAAGAAGGTTCTTAAGGATAAATACAATTAATTTATCTAAGAAATCAACGTTTTTGCTATGCTCTATTCATCTATTGGAGTTTTGGCGTTCATATATTGGTCTCGCTATATTGCAATTATGGTGGTTCATCTATTGGGGTTACATTGTTCAGTGATAGGGCACTTTGTTCAACTATTGGTGAAATTGGGTCCTTTTTTAATATAATAATTTTTATAAAATTACTTAAGTTTTATACGAGGCACGAAAATAACTTATTCTAAACTCAATTAAATGCGGAATCATATAAAAAAATAAAAATTGATGAATATGAGTTACATCATATAGAAAAAAATATTTAAAGTTGGGAAAGTTGCTTAACTGTTCATCTATTGGTGATTTTACCCTATGTATTCAATTCTTAAACCATGCTTTATACTGTTAGAAAAAAGATAAGTTTGTGCCTTACAGTCGTATAACCTTTAATTCGTTTGAATAAGTATGTATTGTTTTCTGGCTATTTTTCGCAACTCTACATCAAACGGGCCTTTTTTCCGTGGTCTCCAAAGCTGGCCTGATTGTTGGGTACCTCACATACTTACTTACAATCTTGAATTTCTTCGATATGGGATGTTACAGGTGCATTCTAAGAGAATGTCGAGTACGTGACGCCGTTCCTTACATGCTTCTAAATAAGTTAAGAATACAATTTTGGTGTTATTTAATACCATAACTTGATGTTTTTACTTTGTACTGATAGATAATTTCATTGTTGCACTTGCCATACCTATATTAATTTCTAAGGTCTACCGCCACGTTCCCGACATAGTTAAGTATCTCGTGGAATGCACTTGCGAATGGTCGAGTTTCAAAATATGCAACTCTGAAATCTCTAACTTCCTTTTTATAAGTTCCAAGTCTCTAACTCCATCTGCTATCGATTCATTGTAAAACACAGCTTTTCTATTTAAATTTTTGTACAAATTTATTCATTAATAAAAAAATCACGTGTCGTCATATTTCTATCAGATCAATTTTCAGATCCAATCAAACAATGATTAAAGCTCATAACAACCTCATTGAGAAACATAATACCGAAATAACTAATTAGTAACAAAAGTGTAGCAAAATTATTCATGAAAACCGTGCTACTGGTATTTAGCATGTAAATTAGGGTAGTGTCATACAGCGGCATCGTATAGCGATAAGGCTGACGCGGGTCACACCGATACGTGGCGGACACGGGTGTCGTCCGACGCGCGCCCGACATTATCTTCATACAGCAATAGTACATTACTATAGAGGACGGGAAACGAAGGGTTACAGGCCAAGTAGATATATCTGGCCGAAGGAACTGAGGCCAGATAGGGATACGCGGCCTGTAACCCTGTTTCTCGCCGAGATTTGTATAGTACTTTTCTTAAACTTGCCATGAAATAAAACGAACTGATTTCGCCGAACCATACTATTCAATTTGTAAATATACCAATAGTAGGTACAATATCGCATAACATAAAAAAAACATTCGCGCCTAACTTTTTTTAAATTTGTTTGAGGTCTCCTTTTACCTGGTGGTATAGATAGACATTAGGTCTAACGTTATTTTTTTTTCTGTGGCTGAATGCTAAGACCTAGTGTCTCAATTTGACGTTTCAAAACAAAAGACAGTTTGTTTGCAGTCCTAGGTGTGAAATAAATACATGAAATCTCTTTAAATATCAACTTAGCACATGACACCGGATACATAGTATTTCCGGGTTTAATTTAAGGTAAGTAACATAAACATTCCTTAGCGAGTTTGAGAAAAATATTTTGATTACTTACATGTAAGCCTTATTCAAGTAGGTATTATTTGAATAAAATGGAACCCAAGTAAGCTAACCTTTATTATTAAGTATTATTTTAATAAAATGTGACTTGTAATCGAGTATAAATAATAGGGTAGCGTCATACAGAGCTGCATCGTATAGCGATAAGGTTGACGCGGGTCACACTGAGTGACGTTAGAAGCTGCACTACCCTTTAGACACGTTAAACTCACGGAGGCAGCTCCTCCTAAGTATCTTATTAAGTACGCTCCTGCGTCGTCTCGGACTCGGTACGGAGTCGGTACGAACTCGGTACGTGCTCAGTACGGAGCATGAGCCGTCCATTCGCTAATCGACCGCAAATTATCTCAGTCTCGTATCAAGCTTCATCTGACTTATCAATATCGACGTTATTCTCATGAAAATAAAGCTGGATTTTCATGATAGGACTCAAAAAAGGTATATATTTGCGTAAGTTTGTTCGTAAATTCGTAATGTGACGGCTTCTATGCATACAAATCGCTCCCTGTGGTATTGTTGCCGATGTGTTTGCTGTATTTGTATTTATCATAATTTGTATTTACATTCCTCAATATCTGGGTTGGGTGACTCCGCCAAGTCACTAAAATGTAAACGTTGCATAATTATTATCATCATCATCAGCCTATGATAGTCCACTGCTGGACGTAGGCCTCTCCTATTAACTATGCGTATAAACGCATTAGGAGGTAAATAGACGTTGCATATTCCATCAAATTTCGTACAATAGTATTTTAACGATAAATGGGACTTAATCGCGTAAACTTACGTTTAATTATCACGATGTTTCGGGCATGACGTTACACCCGTGGTCGCAGGCATTAAGTTTACGCGATTAAGTCCCGTTTGGCGTTAACATAATACTCATATTCATATATCAGTAGATACGATGTCATTAATTGTGATTCCTTTATTTTTGAATATCGTTTCAAAATACTTCTAGTTGTGAAAAGTAAAATTTTGATAAGGGAACAGTGGCGCCTCCCAACAAAGGCAAGTTTTCGATTACGAATTTTTTGAATTTTGAATTTATTATACAGTTGAGTAAAACGCTCTCTTCACGTATGAAGCGTCCGTATTTTTGGACGTGGAGTGTTGAAAAATAATCACAATTTTTATTTCTTACATAAAATTATGTAGAAAAAGAAAACAATTTAAAATTATTCAGCCACGGTGTACGATAACGCCACGAACAATACAATTGAGTAGAACAGAACATACTAATGTTTATTTGGTGATTAGAATAGGCTTACAAGGAAATTAGTGAAATTATAAACACATCAAAAACCTTTCCACTGGCTTTAATACAAATCTATTGAAGCAATGTACCTATTGTTTGATGACCACGAATTCAAAATATCATAAAAGAGTAAATTTAATATACTAATGATCTTGTAAGACTTGGCTACATTTTAAATGAAGGTTTTCGGTGAGAAATTTCGTTGAATTTGGATGCAGTGAGCCTGCCAATTTTGTAGGCATTAGAATTTAAATAGGAACATTATTTTCGAAACGACTTAAGTGTCTCTCATAACTGTACAAAATATGCTTTTTCGAAAGCAGTCCTCGAATTTAATGTGAGATAACATTAATGTTTGAATACATGATGACATGATGAGACGCATTTGCATTGTTAATACATTGAGTGCGTTGGGGTAAGATGAATCGGTTTTTTTAATGCGGTAAGATATAAAGTATGTTTTGCAGTGTTATTCACTGAGAAAACCGCCTTGCTAACAGCGCTGTGTCAGCGCTGCGGCAGCGTCAAGCCTAAAAATGGTATTCACTAATGCACTTTAAACGACACTAGCGCTCGACGACAAATGCGGCGTGAGCTGGAACTACACTGCGTCGAGAGTTACCGCCTACAGCTCGACGACAAGCTGTTCTACGTTATATAATACCGTTTTTCGCATCGCTGCGCTCTACGTCGAAATAAAGGCTGTCTCGTCGTCGAGCTCGTTGACGAACGCAGCGTCGAATGTGTGAATAAGAGAATAGCATAGCTGCTGGTACAGCTTGTTTTTGCCTTCTTATAAATAATTATAAGAACTTATTGTTTTCTTTTCATGATCGAAATGCGATATTTACCTCTCTTATATGATACGTATCAACATAATTTATATTCTTGATTAATCTGGTAGAGAATGCCTCATGGCATTAAGTCCGCCTGTTGTACTTTAAGTTTTACTTTTGTGCAATAAAGTTTAAATAAATAAATAATTAAAAATATTAATATTTTCTTCGGTTACCGCGAGGATTACACATGAAATAAAACTATGAATGTGGATAAACTCGCGTATATCGTCATTGTAATATGAATTAATGTAACCACCAAAATGACGAAATTGAGTTAAATATACCGTTCGACTGTAAATTTTCTGCTCTATCTAACGTGTATTTAAAATATTGATATTCAGAAAAAAATGTTGAATACGTTAATAAAAACTTTGCCATTTTATTAGGTTTCTATGTTTTTATTAACGTATGTAAAGGTTTCAAAAAATCATAGACAGTATTTTAACGTAAGTATGGATTTGTAAGTACAAAATATGTCTTTCCTGATGTACTCACCATATTTTTATAAATGTCAATGTTGTAAGCGCCATCTGTATTGTATGGCTCATAAGCAATACCGTTTCAATTTGTGAGTTACACTAAATTACGAAATCCACTTTTGATGATTTTAATTAAATTATTAACGTCTTCAATTTTTTTCAAAAATAATCACCAGCCATTTCCTGAACTATAACTGTGGCCGCAGTTAGTAACGGCGTGTCAAATAAACCTCTCAAAAATAAAACAAACAAGATATACATCATATCAATAGGATAATTAACTAAAAAGATAAAACATACTTTATAAAAGTCTAATTCGTTTTTGGGCCCTCCTGAAAAATCGTCATTTGGTGGTTACATTAATTCATATTACAACTGACGATATTAACTAACTTTAACTTCATTCCGACGTTTCGAACACTTTACAGGGTTCGTGGTCTGTGGATCACCACTCCGCATCCACGAACCACGTAAAGTGTTCGAAACGTCGGAATGAAGTTAAAGTTAGTTAAAATATACGCGAGTTTATCCGTTTTCATAGTCTTATTTCATAAAAATATTAAAATAGTAAATCAAATGAATTTGTACCTGAACACAAGTCAAAGAAAACAAAAACATATTGCATACCTATTCTATTACTTCATATGTAGGTACTTTATGGTAGAATATTTGTTCCTTGGTCGTGGCTGTGCATGTATTTTAGTATCTATATGTATCTATCTATCTTTGTGTGAGATGTCCCAAGATATTTAATTATTATTATTATTTATTTAGATATATCGTCGCTTGGCACCCACATCACAAGCCTTAATAGAGCTTACCGTGGAACTAGGTCGATTTGTGTAAAGGTAGGTTTACACCAAACGAGCATTCGCTCGTTCGAGGCTCATTCTATACCCCACTCTACGAAATCAATGAATTTCGACGAATCACGTTTTGTGTAAATAACGAATTTCGTAGAGTAAAGAATGAGTATTCGCTCGTTTGGTGTAAACCCACCTCAAAATGTGCCAAGATATATTATTTATTTATTTATTAGGGGTGCGCCAAAGTATTTATAAAATTGCAACTTAGATTATTGGAACTCCGAATTTTTTTCTTATACAATTTAACTTCATAATGATCGGTATTTAGAATAATCTTTGTTCATAATCATCATCACAAAGAATTATTTATGTTCATAATATTGTTTTTCATATATATTTTTAGTACTAACTTTTATGTTTATATAATTTTTCACTATACTTATTTTATGCTTGTATATTCTAATGTTATAGGTATTTATTTTTATCTGTTCTGGTTTTATGTATGAATTATTTTTGTTTAATTAAATATAAATCGTACTATTACTGTAAACTAGCTACCTGCACAAATCAGGTTGTGGCAGAGTAGGTACTGTACTAAACGGGTTCCCTCTAAACTTTTTTTGTCCGAAACGCTTAGGACATAACAGACTTGGTATAATCTATTTTGGCATCAAATTAATGAGACAGAAACATCACTTGGCTTAAATAACAATATTTCGAATATTATTTTGTCCGAAACTATCTTGGCATATCATTAATTACGCCGAGTGTTATAAGACAGAAATTAGATTTGCATTTTTTTTTTGGGCATGTAGCCACATGTTTGAAACTTGCCTTTTTCGTCAGGCAGAATTTGCTGTGAGGGTGAAAATTTCTGCAGTGAGCGAGCGAAGCGAGCGAACAAAACCTTCCGGGGCAGATCCGACTCGGATAGGTTAGGTTAGAAGACTAAGGCGGGAGCTTTGCTCCCGCCTTAGTCTTCGAGGTTATTTTTTTTTTAGCAACCTAGAAAGTACTCAGCTCAGTAACACAGTAAGTAACGTATAGAATATTACTACTACCTCGATTATATTGAGAGGTTGTAATTATTCCTTCTCGGTTATGCTAAAACAAACTATGTCGATACTTTTTATGCACATCCAGATTATGCCTCATCATAAATAGGAGCATCGAAATTATGCTCGAATAATATTCGAACAACTCGAAATCTGCCACAAAGAAATATGCTAAAGTTGAGTATGTCACAACAGTTTCTGCACAAAACCCATTATGACTACATAGTTTATGTTATTCATAAAAGTATTATACCACAACAGAGTGAACCTCATGGGAAAATGTTTATAAATAAACAATTTATTTCAAATAACTTTATGAGTATAGATTAATCTACTTGACGACTTTAGGAGGATAAAATTTCGAAATAAAAATCGTTATGAACATTGTAGGTAGAAGTATAATTTTTAGTAAGAAAAAAAGTATGAGAAAAATTTTTCGGAGTAATGATGATTATGAGTAAAAAACGGTATTAGTAAAAATATTCGAAGAAAAAATTGTATAAGTGCCAATATGGACCCATTTATAAGTTCTTAATAACGTATAACTATAAACACAAACTGTGCGAGGCACCTCCTAACTACTATACCTACTTAACGTTTTAATCACCATGACCTTTTCTTTTAAGATATAATAAAAAAAACTGATTGAACACTTACCCCAGAGACGAGCCACACTTTTTTTCTTTTTTGCTCTTGCTTCCTCTATCAAAGAATTGTTCTCCACGCAGTAACAACACACCAATAAACCAGACAGGATTATCAATGATTTTAACATTTTCATAAAGAAAATAACCTCAAAAATACAAAAGTGTAGTACTCGAAAAAGAGTGAAAACGAGTTTACTTTTTAAAAACCACGGATATGCAAGTATAACAGCCAGTACCTACGCGGCTTACTTCTTTAATTTTGAAAATCGAACTGAACTGTCCGGTTAGACGTCCCGTAAATAAATAAGGTGTGACATACATCGGTAACAGAAATCCATAGATTATACAGAATGAAAGTTGGACATTGTTTTCAGTATTTAAACGAATATCCGTGACTAATACACGTGTTAGGAAACGATTATTAGCTCCATTGTGTTTCGGTCGCGTTCCGCGTTTGTTAAAATCGAACGCTTTTGAAAAATTTCTCCTTTTGAGCAAATACCGGTGTTAACGGGTAAAGGAATTTCCCTTGCCTTTGAAATGTAGAAAAGTGTGTACGTTAATACGGGCTTGTAATAACGTAGGTATTACGAGAAGCCTTTTGTTTCGTGTCTGCGGATAATTGTGACTGTAAAAACATTTTGTTATTTCACTCGCTGATCAGTGAAAGTGGGGGTGTATTCGGAATTTATCACTCCTTGTTCTGTCGACTTTCACGAACATTTCATCATCATCATCATTATCAGCCTATGATAGTCCACTGCTGGACGTAGGTCTCTCCTATTGATTATGCGTATAAACGCATTAGGAGGTAAAGGCCCATTCTGCATACCAGAAAGGAAACAAAATGTATAATTTTATTAATGAATTGAAATCCTTAATGATTAATGATAATAGTAATATCAAATAATTACCAATTTAAAGTAAATGTATTAATTTTAATGATAAATATAGGTAGTTTGTATTTCTAAATATAATTTGCATGTCGGATGACGACAGGATACCTGCTTCCGAAACCGTGTTGTACCTACTATCTGTACTTGTATATCTGTGTGTCCTTAGCAAATAAAATATCTTTATCTTTATCTTTATCTTTATCTTTATAATTTATTAAGGGCGAATTAACTTGCGTGGAAGTACATAGGAGTGACAACACGACTCGCGATTGACTAGCCGAATAAAAAAATGCGTTTCTGATACGTACGAGTATATTCAAAAATATTAAAGGTTAATACGTATTAGGCATAATAGTAGTAAAATGATCAGTTATCATTTATTCTGTCAGCCTCCGTAGCCTAGTTGGTTGGTAGTACCCCGCCTATGAAGCTGGAGGTTCCGGGTTTGAATTCGGTTTTATCACAAATATTTGTTCCTCGGTCATGGCTTCTTTATGTATTTTTAAGGATAGTATCTATTTATTATGTTATCGTCGCTTGGTATCTGGCATCTCAAGCCTTATTAGATTTGAGCTTGCCGTGGGATTAGGTTGATTTGTGTAAGATGTCCTAAGATATTTATTTATTGTAATAGAACAAACACGCGAATAATTGCTATAATCTGTTATTTTGCAGATATCATCTTCATTCCGGTGTGACCATATTGTATTTTACAGTCTCCAACGAACTCCAACTATAAAGAACGAAGTTTAACAGCAATAAACATGCAACAATGTACCTAACTCATTTCATTTGCACAAGCAGTCCTCTCGCATTCCTACCAAAATTATTAACTCATTTTCTCAGAGTAACTTTAAGTCGAGAGTAGTAAACTTGGGAGTTAAAGTTCAGTTAACCTAACGCTTAACTTTAGTATTTTCACTTCTGGTTATGACGCAGAAGTTGTGGCAAGTTAAAGTTAAATGGAGTCACGACTTAGTTCCACATTGTGTTAACATTTGGAGTTATGATCAGACCCTACCTGTAGCCATACCATGACTTTACAAGTGAAGGAAGGAAGTCCACGGAAAAACATAATATCCAGTGCTTAAAAAAATCAGGGCAAATTCACACCTTATTCTGTTAAAAGTAAGGTGGTTTTTCCTTCTGTAATTTGAATTGACTAGACATGTTCTTTTTGTGGAAATAAAAAAGAAAAGAAAGAAGGAAGAAGAAAGAAAGGCCACTTACAATGAGCCTCATAAGAAGGCTCAAAGTCACCCAAAGGGCAATGGAGAGGGCTATGCTAGGATTCTCTCTGCGTGATCGGATTAAAAATGAGACCATCCGCAGTAGAACCAAAGTAACCGAAATAGCTCTCCGAATCGATAAACTGAAGTGGCAGTGGGCGGGGCACATTGCGCGTAGAACCGATGGCCGTTGGGACGGGAAGGTTCTTGAGTGGCGGCCACGTACCAGAAGGCGTAGCGTGGGTAGGCCCCCCACAAGGTGGACCGATGACCTGGTGAAAGTCGCAGGAGTCCGCTGGATGCGGGTGGCGCAGGACCGGACATTGTGGCAATCTTTGTGGGAGGCCTATGTTC